>BQNB010042885.1:0-44814 GCA_026074375.1 Tanacetum coccineum | reverse complement strand
AGTTGCCTTTTATTTGATTTCTGGACGTGTCTTTGTGTTTGTTTAAGCTTATATCTAATGATAATTTTATAAATGCTTAAAGTTGTGTTTTATTTGGTTATGATGATGTTTCAAGTTTTCCTTTTTTGGCTGTGCAAAATGGTACGATTGTTAGGTGTGAGATTACATGTATGATCATGAGTGCTGTAACCTGTGTTTTGTTTGACTGTTGCATGTCTTTTAATTTGGGCCCAATGACCTGCATATAATTCGTGGTCCTTGGTGTTGGTTTTATAAGTGTTATTTTACTGCGCAAATGGAGGGATGGTTGAGTGCGAAATTGATAGCCATAGCACCCTCTATTTTTGCGACCGAGACAGTGAATTTGTAGATATGTGTCTGTATTAAGGTAAGTTTTATATGGCCATGGCAAAATTTGTTAGCATTGTGTGTACATGACGAAACATACAAACTTATATTACTTATTGCTTATGAGACCTAAGGGTCACACATATAACGTGAGACATCTGAAACACGTATTTGCATATATTCAATATATGTATATATTCGGTATATGTATATATATCTATGAATTATTACGTTAAGTATGATAAATTGGACAGTTTACTTATTGGGCTTAATTAAGTATTGGTCTTAATTAAAACTATAAGTAAATAACCAATTAAATAAAGTGGTTTGGACCAAAAACCCAAGATCGTCCATGTGGGTCCATACCCGGCCGAACACCCCTTATTGGGTTTTAGGTTGTTTTGGTTTGACTTGTTGGGTAAGTAATTATCTTAATATGTTAAGATAACGCGGGTTGCAGCGGCCGCACATTGAGGCGAAGCATCTTATTTTGCACATATTTGTTGTGAATATTGTGTGTTGCGGTGAAGCTTAATATTTTAAATAAAACAATATTATAAAAATTTCTTATGAATATAAATGAAGTCCATTGAAAGAAATTATACAGCTACGGCTAAAAATCTAATTATCCTTTACAACTTGCATCTACTAAGAAAGCTATCGTTGTACAAAACAACACTAATACATGCATATGAAAGTGGCGGCTCCTGTGTCGATGTACAACTGAAGATATTTTTTGTCAATGCTTTCTCAACTGCGGAATTGCTGCATATTATGTGTTAGAAAGTCTGCAAAATGTGACGCGGAAAAAAATTAAGGTCGTGCATCAGTTAATACAACGAAATAAATAGTAACCCAAAGTATTACCATAAGTATAAATAGATCATAAAACATTTCTGCATGAGATAACATCTTTTAAAGAAAGAATGGTTTATCTTTATCGATCACCACAATGCATCTCGTTTCGTATATTCAATGAAGCGCTTTTTGCCCTGCAACTTTATTAATGATTATGAAACTATTAAAAAAATTGTATGTGTAGCACCTCAGAAAAATTTAGGACTTCTTGTTGCTTTATGTATCGCAAGCAATTACAAATTTACCATTACTTTTCCAATAAAAGTTACTCTTCAAGCGACATACAAAATTTTGCACTATTTAAGAGATATAATAACGCGTGTAAATCGTCGTTTTGTTTACGGATCAAAAAGGGGCACTTTAGAAGGCGTATAACAATAAAAATCATAGTTTTATTTTTATTTTTATTTTACGCCGCGCGAAACAAAGTCGCACGACTATATTTCTTGTAAACCCGTCTATACCTCAATAAATAAAACCATGAATGGGCCAATATTTAAATATTACCAAGTAAACAATATACGTTGACGTTTCATTTCCTCAAAACTCTAATATACAAAATGCTATCTAAGTCAATCAGGAAGAAAGATTCAAAATTGACGAGCTAACACTATCATTTCATTCTTACACCCAATGCCCTACACATTATGTCTTTTCAAAATCTTCACATGCCAATATTCTTACTCCTGCAAACTCTATTTCACAAACTAAAAAGATTCGCTCTATTAGAGGTATACTATATACAACTCATGCTCCAATAGTAATTGAATAATAAAACTTTCACATTGAAACTTTTGCAGCTTTTCAGTGAATACACCAAATGGTATTGAGTAGTATATAATTAGGCTTTATTCTCTTCACTTCTTGTCGCACCCTCACACTAGCAAAGCATGTTAGTATTCGAGCTGATTCGCAGTAAAGTTTTGTTGGGTTCAAGGAGTAAAAGGGACACCGAGTTTGTTAAAAGGGTAGAGGCGCGAGGAAGTTCGGTGCTCTTTATCACCACCCATCTTTTCTCATCATCTAAACGTGCTTGGACTCCGGTTAAGTCACTTCTAGTTTAGCTATGTCACTTACCCTTGTAACCCATCATGCGACCAAAACCAAAGCCACACAACCTTGGCAAGCCAGCCAAAGGTCTCGGCCTTGCATGGTTTATACACTACATATAATACATGCATGATTAGTGCGTACGCATGCATACAAAGACCAAGTCGCACCATACATAAAATAACAACTATAATAAAACTTGTAAATCACACATCACACGTATAAACAAGTAACGAGATAAGAAGTTTTGTAAAAAAAACCTAAGCGTACCATGACCAAATGCTTTGGGCTAGTTTAGTGGGTTAGCTCTCCTAGGGTTTTGCCCCCCCCACGGAAATACTTGAGAGAAGACGCTTTTGCATCGAAATACTGGTATATGCAGCTCGAAGTGACCCATTTCATATGATGAAGACGCTTGATCGCACTAAGAAACCGAAAGTGAGACATCATGCACGGACGTGCGTACTAAGATTTTGACTCGTAGAGGGCCGCCAAGTGACCAAAAGAGCCACAGACGCCTGTAAGATTTTTTGCTCGCTGTGGGTCCGCGATCACAGCCGTTTTCATGCTGTATTGTTAGTAGTTCGATATCCAGAAGCCGACCTTTGCTTGTGAGTCTGCAGTATGCGCTACCGCGTGCACTCCGTGAAGGTCATCTGGCACATTGTTGATACATGCTGTAAATCGCGAAGTGACGCTCGTCATGCGTTATGACGCGTTAAGAAACTACATGATTGGTGTGCTGGCATACTGTTGCAGTTCGTGCACAGAGAGACTGTGAGCCAGGAGTTACGTTCGCTCTGTAGACCAGCACTGCGAGATTGAGGGTGCGTTCAGAAGCGAAAGTGTAAGCAGAAACTCACCAGTATAGAGAATGCTAAGCTATATGTATAAATATTATATATGGAGATGCTGCAGTAGTTGTGATTGTGGCAGTGCATAATAAGTAGGAAATTGGATATGGATAGAAGAGCAGCATAACATAATGTAGAACGATTAATGTAGAAAAGAATATCACGAGGGGTTGTGAGACAGAGCACCTCTGATAAAACCATGATGTAGGGGTATGAACCCATAGATATGATCTCACAAAGGACCACAGATAAAAGTCGCGCTAAGAAAAATCCCGGTCAGTGGAAGCTCAAGGGAGCCCAAAAAACAGAGGCACAAGTAGTAACGGATAGTGGAAGGTTACGGGGTAGTTGAGAGCAATGAAGATAGATGCTGTGATACTAATATATTGACTGATGATGATAATTTGTTGATCATTATGACTTAGAGTAATGTGAAACTATTATTGCACTTGATTATCTAGAACGATAATATGGACGTAATTCTATTGCATTCTGTCCCACTTTGTCGATGTGACATCAACGAAAGGCTGTTGATTGCTCCTCCTTGTCTTGAGACCGCGAAATAGAAATCGGCGTAAGTTCTATTTGTTGAGTTCGCAAAAAGCTTTATTAGTAAAGACTATTAGAAACAATAATTTTCTGACAGAATTAGGAGTAATAATAATAAATATTTACTCGCTTGTATAAACCACATATACGCAATCGTGTACCACTAAACACCCACCCTTTCCAAAAAAAACCCTCAACAATTTAACCCCTAAAACTCCCAACCCCTTAAACAATCCCCCCCCCCCCCCACTACCCCCCCCCCCCACCCCCCACCCCCCCCCCCCACCCCCCCCCACAACCCCCACCCCCCCCCCCTCCCTCCCAACTACCAAAACCCGCCCCCCCTTCCGTCACGCACTAGAGCTTATCATGTAATTGGGGTCGTATGAGGTGTAATGTTGTTGTTTAGATGAAGTTTGAAATCCTAAGTGATTAAGCGTGTGAATTTAAAATCCCTTGAATTTTTTTTAAAGATTATTCGGGTTTAAAACGTAGAAATTAAAAGGTGAAAAAACCAAACTTTCGATAAATACTATTTTAAAGAATTAAGGGACTATATGTGTCATTATGGAGACTTAAGGGTATTAGTAGTGAATATATATAATTTTATAAACAATAAATTTACCCGAATCGAACGGCCATTATAACATAAAAGAATTAACTTTTCAATGGCGGAGAAAATTAACAATATGCAGAGTTAGTACAACTAACCAAGAACGCCCCTATTTTTTGAAAATAAAGAACTTGCTAAACATAAGATTAAGAATCGCCCCCCTTCCTCCTAACAGTAGTAATTCCCGTATATGTACTTGTAATCGTAAAGTCGTCCCTAGAGCCAACGGTTTAATCAACACTTTGAAAACGTAAAACTTTAACTCCTAACGACCATGCCTTTTGACCATTTGCATAATTCATTGCATACATTAAGTTTTAGAATGTAAACTCTCATTTGTCATAATTACTTAGGTGTTTCGCTATCTGACGTGCTTTAATCCATTTTTCAATCTCCGACGATTAACTATCAAGGTGAGTTTTCATAGCCCTTACTCTACTGTTTTAAATCATCTTTTGGGGCTGGTACATTGATTATTCTCAAACGTAGTGAATACAAGTGCAAATTACTCATTACTGATTGGTTCTAAGTCCTGAATGATAACCAAGTTTGCAATCTGGCCCGATTTATCATGAACAGTTAATTACTTATAAGCGCGATTGTTTGGATAGATCTATCAGGATTGAATCCCTGTTTGTCTTGGATATGATCATTAGTCAAGCAAACCCAGTTTCATTTTGGAGTCAGGATTAGGGGGTCCCGGGGTTAGAAACCTGGCAAGGGCATTCTTTATTGTTGGTATATGGTAACACTTCGGGTGTCTTGGGCTTAGAAATAGTTATGCTATATATATGACCATCTCTCTTGTTTCTCCCGCTTTATATTATCATATGCGGATGAAATCTTATGATTCATAAACATTTACATTTTCTGCTTAAACAAACCTATGAACTCACCAACTTTATGTTGACACCTTAGCAATGTTTTCTCAGGTATTAAGAACGAAGATGCTATATGAAGTCTCATGCATTGCAGTCATTTCCTGTTATCTGAAGATCATTTGTACTATTTAAAAACAATGTCGTATTGTCTATTTTTATGCTTCCGCTGAATGTTTAAACAATTTATTATTTCCTAATACAAATGATCAATTTTCTTAAAACGTCTCATATAGAGGTCGTTCTGTATTGCTTAGAAGTATGATAATCATGAAGTCACACGCCCTCGGTTGCCATTATACTCTGATATTTTAGGGGTGTGACAGATTGGTATCAGAGCTCTGAGTTATAGAGAACTAGGTTGCATTAGGTAGCACTAGACTATAACTACTTATCTGCCTAACATGCTTATTATGCTTCTATTGTCTGTCATTGCTGGTTTCTCAATATGGGGTACATAGGAATCAACAATCAAAGGAGTACATATATATTAAAATGGGATACATGTGAAATAGACACATATGAGATACTTATTACTTAATATTGGGCTTAATGTTTGTATTAAACATATACTCTATACTTAATATGGGTCACATGTGTATTAAAAAGGCTTAACTACGCGTATTTTGAAATATACCTATATCTTTATTTCATATTTTCATGTCTCAGCGACATGTCGAACTCAGATGAATTGAGACACACCGATAACACTACCCTAATACCTCCAAGATCCCCGACACCACTCCCCCCAGGTGTATACAGGAGGACGTCCTACTCTTGGAATTACTTGTCTGGCGTTTGTATCATTACTTTTCCCCGAATTTACGGCGTACTGCTCGTATATAGGTGCTTGACCTATGTGAGCAAAATCTTTGAACGTGCCTGAATTTCTGCTATTAACCTTGATGATTAATTCACTTGTCACTCTAGGGACATGCACTAGTGCACAGCACGGCGTGCGTCCGTGTGAGATCTTATCCCTATTGCTTCGAAAGGTAAGAGGTATGATGCATCAAGTTGAGAAGAATAGATCCAAGTACAATCTCAGTCACAAGACTATTGCGCATTTGTAGCCCTCCCCGCCTCACTTGTTAACATACGCCCGCCCACACCACCTACACACCACCCCAAATAATCCATACCTAGACAACCCCGAACCCGCCTCAGACCCACTAGCTATCCCACCGGAATAAAACTCTCACCCACCCAAATCCCACCCCTGCATCCAGCCCCCCTCCCCACCTCACCAGTCACCGACACGCCTCACTTAACTGCTTTACGCCGGACGAAAACTTGGTAGAATTCTGGTCCTTTGCCTTTTGTTCCTGTGCAGGACAGGCTTGTGATCGTATGCACGGACGCGCCCTTTAGAGGACAGGTTGCATACCATTCTCGAGGGACATAGACTCGTTCTACCCAAATGCTATGTTTTAGAGGAGTTAGAAGCCTTCATGACACTGTAGGATGTAAAGCCCCGAGTTGAGGAAAGTTCATTGGAGACGCTATCTGTGGACGAATTGATTACTCAACTTAGACATATGTGTGGGGATGCGGAGAATCATGCTAGTAATGCTCAGGATTGTCAGATGATCAAGATGTTCCCATGACCTTAGAGATATAGTAGGCAAGGAGGCAATTTATCTGAGGAAGTTGAGCCCATAGAATCCTACGTAAACAACAGCTTAGTTTTATTTCTGTCTTTTGTTACAACCACTTAAGTATGGGTTTGTCACGGTAATGTGAACTCTTGTATTCCCTTACCCTTTGAAATAAGTATCGTGTTTCGGATCAACTTGACATAATTAAAGTATATGATCAAAAAAGAATATGCCATTTGCAAGTTAACCGTGACTATCTTGATTGCTATATATACTCTTGTACATGTCATAACTCTCATTTCCATTTGTCCCTCTTATAGTAAATAATGGCACACGGACGACGATGCCAATGTCTGCCGAAAAACCCTCCAGTCACACCGTTCGACCAACCGAAACAAACGTTGAATATCAACAGTGGCATTGACACTCAGATGCTCGATCAGCTTATTGCCACAAGAGTAGCTGAAGAAGCATCGCGAGCTCCCGTGGAACTCATGTGCAAGCACTCTAAGAGAAGAGACCAACCTAGGATCCAACTCTCCCAGAATAAGGCATGCACATACAAAGGAATTTCATGCGTCAAGCATGAAAATTCTGTGGTACTGAAGGTGTTGCTAGGCTTAACCCGATGCGTTTTGGAGAAATAAATCTCATATATGGGATTAGCAACGTTGCAGAGGTGACAAAGTCATTATTTTTCTTCTAAGCAACCAATCACCGCGCACGCACTCGCTGCACAACTAGGCCCAACTAGCTTAACTAAATTCCCGTAAACTACGATTTACTTATACAAGGCTCGGGAATATTTAATGACCTTCACTTTAATAAATACACGGCTAACAGAGTGATTTCAAGGCTATGTTCATTCGAAAGTACTGCCCTAGGAATGAAATTAGGTAAATGGAAAATGAGTTGTGAAACTTAAAAGTGAAGGGTACAAACCTTACCGCCTACAATCAACATTTCCAAGAACTCATCCTCTTATGCCCTGAAATGATACCCAACCCCGACCGGTTGTTGGAACGTTACATCGAAGGTCTAACTTTAAACATCAAGGGTAACGTAACATCATCCAAACTAGTAGATTTGCATGAAGCAATTGAAATGGCTCAAGGGTTGATGTACCAAGTAGTCCAAGAGTTAAGAGAAAACTCTGGTGACAAGCGGAAATGGAACGGAAACCACTACAACAACAACAACAACCCCAACATCACTAGTAATCACAATCCGAACAAACGTCTAGAGACAGCAAGGGTGTTTACAGCTGGCCAAGGTTCTTACGCTAGCAAATTGCCTTACCGTGGAAAGTGTGGACGATACCTCACTGACGCATGCCCTCCTACTTGTCACAACTGCGGAAGGGCAGGACATAGAGTCAAAGACTGCCGAGCCCCACCTCGTCCCGCAAGCCAAAGAGGACCCAAAAGCCAAGGAGGACAGGGAAGTGATGTTACTTGCTTCGGATGTGGTGAGAAGGGACATTACAAGAACAAGTGTCCGAATAATGAAAGTCAAGGCGGTGGAAACCAAATTCAAGGCAACCAACAAAATCCTCAAAATAATCAGAGGCAGAATCAAGGAAACCCAAAAGGAAATAACCAAGCATCAACCAGCACTCAAGGAGGACGCAGAGCACCTGGCAGAATATACAGCCTATGTGCTGAGGCTGCTGTGAAAGATAACAATGTGGTGAATGGTACGTTCCTAATCAATAATGTTTATGCTTCGGTGCTATTTGATACTGGTGCGGATAGAAGCTTTGTGTCATATGCTTTCAGTAAATATATAGACATCCATCCTACAACCCTAAACACTAATTATAGCGTGGAGTTAGCCGACGGAAAGTCGCTAACCACAAATACTATTTTAAGAGGGTGTACTCTTAACTTGCAAAATCACCTGTTCAGAATCGACTTACTCCCTATAAAACTAGGAAGTTTTGACGTCATCGTCGGAATGGATTGGATGGCCGAGCATCGCGAGGAGGTTGTGTGTTATGAGAAGTACATTCGCGTTCCATATGGAAATGATATGCTGATCATACAAGGCAAAAAGAGCGGAGTTAAAAACGAATCGAGATTAGAAGTCATCTCGGGCATCAGGACGCAGAAGTACATTGACCAAGGATGTCAAGCGTTCTTGATTCAAATGATGAAGGAAGAGGAAACTAAAATTCCAAAAAGGCGAATTGAAGATGTGCCTGTAGTCAGAGATTTTCCGGAAGTATTTCCTGAAGATTTGCCAAGATTACCCCCGACGCGCCAAGTAGAATTTCACATCGAGTTAATACCCGGAGCTGCACCTGTTGCTGGCGCACCATATCGTCTTGCACTTGCAGAGATGAAGGAGTTAGCCGACCAACTGAAAGAACTTTCTGACAAAGGTTTTATAAGACCAAGTTCCTCTCCGTGGGGAGCGCCAATCTTATTTGTAAAAAAGAAAGATGGATCTTTTCGAATGTGTATCGATTATCGTGAATTAAATAAACTCACAGTGAAAAATCATTACCCCTTACCAAGAATCAATGATTTATTCGATCAGTTGCAAGGATCCAGTGTCTACTCGAAAATTGACTTAAGATCAGGTTATCATCAGTTGAGGGTTAAAGAAGAAGATATCCCCAAGACTGCTTTCAGAACACGATACGGACACTATGAGTTCCAAGTTATACCTTTTGGGTTGACCAACGCACCTGCGGTATTCATGGACCACATGAATCGTGTGTGCAAACCCTACTTGGACAAGTTTGTGATTGTATTCATCGATGATATTCTCATATACTCCCGCAATGAGAAAGAACACGAGGAACACCTGAAAACTATTCTGGAGTTGTTGAAGAAAGAAGAACTGTATGCCAAATTTTCCAAGTGTGAATTTTGGATCAATACGGTAAAATTCCTCGGTCACGTGATTGATAGCAGTGGTATTCACGTAGACCCAGCTAAGATTGAAGCAGTTAAGAATTGGGTATCTCCAACCACTCCTTCGGAGATTCGTCAGTTCTTAGGTCTTGCAGGCTACTATAATAGATTCATCAAAGGATTCTACAAAATAGCTAAGCCTATGACTGAGCTTACGCAGAAGAACCAGAAGTTTGATTGGGGTGAAGAACAAGAAGGAGCTTTCCAGCTACTGAAGCAGAAACTATGTGTTGCACCTATTTTAGCACTACCGGAAGACAGTGATGACTTTGTGGTGTACTGTGATGCATCCATAAAAGGGTTAGGTGCGGTACTAATGCAAAGGATGAAGGTTATTGCATACGCTTCCAGATAACTAAAGATCCACGAGAAGAACTACACCACTCATGATCTGGAATTAGGAGCAATAGTGTTCACCCTGAAGATCTGGAGACACTATTTGTATGGCATAAAATGTGTGGTGTTCACCGACCACAAGAGTCTACAACATATCCTAGACCAAAAGGACCTCAATATGAGGCAACGTCGAGGGATAGAGCTCCTAAGTGATTGCGATTGTGAAATTCGTTATCACCCGTGGAAAGCAAATGTAGTAGCAGATGCCTTGAGTCGAAAGGAAAGGATCGAACCGTTGTGAGTAAGGGCCTTGGTTATGACCATTGGCTTGGACCTTCCGTCACGAATCCTTGAGGCTCAGAGGGAAGCAGTCAAGATCGAAAACATTGAAGCAGAAGATATCAGTGGCATGCTAAAGAAGTTAGAAGCCCGCGCCGATGGAACATTGTGTTTGGATAATAGAAGTTGGTTACCATGTTACGGTGACACGAGATCTTTGATTATGCACGAGTCACATAAGTCAAAGTATTCTATTCATCCAGGAGCTGACAAGATGTACCATGACATGAAAATGTTATATTGGTGGCCAAACATGAAGGTTGACATCGCCATATATGTCAACAAAAATGCCTGACTTGTGCCAAGGTCAAGGCTGAACATCAGAGGCCCTCTGGTTTATTGGTCCAACCCGATATACCAGAATGGAAGTGGGAGAAGATAACAATGGATTTCATCACCAAACTACCCAAAACGGCAGCAGGATTCGATTCGATTTGGGTCATTGTTGATCGTCTTACCAAGTCTGCCCACTTTTTTGCCAATGAGAGAGAAAGATTCTATAGAAAAATTGGCAAGGTTGTACATGAAGGAGATAGTAGCAAGACATGGAATACCGGTGTCAATCATCTCCGATCGTGATAGCCATTTGACCTCGAGAGTTTGGAAAGCTTTGCATAAAGCATTGGGTACGCAGTTGGACCTGAGCACTGCTTATCATCCTCAGACCGATGGTCAGAGTGAGAGGACCATTCAAACACTAGAGGACATTCTAAGAGCTTGCGTGATTGACTTCGAAAATGGTTGGGATAGACATCTGCCCTTAGTAGAATTCTCGTACAATAATAGTTATCACACGAGCATTAAAGCTGCACCGTTTGAAGCACTTTACGGTAGGAAGGGTCGTTTACCTGTTTGTTGGGCTGAAGTTAGAGAAGCACAACTCACCGGACCAGAGATTATTCATGAGACTACAGAAAATATTTTTAAGATTAAGGATCGCATGCAAGCTGTACGTGATCGACAAAAGAGCTATGCTGACAAGAGGCGTAGGCCCCTTGAGTTTGAAGTTAGAGATAAGGTTATGCTCAAGGTCGCGCCCTGGAAGGGTGTAATGCGATTTGGAAAATGTGGAAAGTTAAACCCTCATTATATTGGACCCTTCCAAATTATAGAAAGGATTCGTCCAGTAGCTTACCGATTGGAATTACCCCAGGAGCTTAGTCGAGTGCACAATGTGTTTCACATTTGCAACTTAAAGAAATGTTTGTCCGACGACACTCTCATTATATCCCTGGAGGAAATCCAACTCGACGACAAACTCAACTTTGTTGAAGAACCCGTAGAGATAATGGACCATGAGGTCAAGCAACTTAAGCGAAGCCGTATACCTATCGTTAAAGTTTGTTGGAATGCACGTAGAGGCCCGGAGTACACTTGGGAACTCGAAGACCAGTTTAAGGAAAAATACCCTCACCTATTCACAAATCCGCGACCTACCACAATGTCTTGATTTCGGGACGAAATCGCATAACATGGGGCGGATGTAGCACCTCGGAAAAATTTAGGACTTCTTGTTGCTTTATGTATCGCAAGCAATTACAAATTTACCGTTACTTTTCCAATAAAAGTTACTCTTCAAGCGACATACAACATTTTGCACTATTTAAGAGATATAATAACGCGTGTAAATCGTCATTTTGTTTACGGATCAAAAAGGGGCACTTTAGAAAGCGCGTAACAATAAAAATCATATTTTTATTTTTATTTTTATTTTACAACGCGCGAAACAAAGTCGCACGACTATATTATTTTGTAATCCCGTTTATACCTCAATAAATAAAACAATGAATGGGCCAATATTTAAATATTACCAAGTAAATAATATACGTTGATGTTTCATTTCCTCACAACTCTAATATGCAAATACTTGTCCAAGCCAATCAGTAGAAGAAAGATTCAAAATTAATGAGCTAACATTGTCATTTCATTCTTACACCCAATGCTCTACACCTTATGTCTTTTCAAAATCTTTACATGCCAATATTCTTACTCCTGCAAACTCTATTTCACAAATAGAAAGATTTACTATTGGCAGGTATACTATACAACTATGCTCAATAGTAAATGAATAATAAACTTTCACGTGAAACTTTGAAAGCTTTCAGTGAATACACCAAATGGTAGTATAAATAGGCATTTATTCTCTTCACTTCTAGTAGCACCCTCACAATAGCAAAGCAACTAGTAATTGAGCTCGATTCGAGTAAAGTTTCATTGGGTTTAAGGAGAAAAAGGGGGCGCCGAGTTTGTAAAAGGGAGAGGCGAGGAAGTTTGAGTTCCTCTTATCACCACCATCTTTTCTCATCATCTAACGAGCTTGGACCTCGGTGAGTCACGTTCTAATTTAGCTTTGTCACTTACCCTTGTAACCCATCATGCGACCAAAACCAAAGCCACACAACCTTGGCAAGCCAGCCAAAGGTCTCGGCCTTGCATGGTTTATACACTACATATAATACATGCATGATTAGTGCGTACGCATGCATACAAAGACCAAGTCGCACCATACATAAAATAACAACTATAATAAAACTTGTAAATCACACATCACGCGTATAAACAAGTAACGAGATAAGAAGTTTTGTAAAAAAAACCTAAGCGTACCATGACCAAATGCTTCGGCTTGTTAGGGGTAAAGAACCCTAGGGTTTCGCATGAAATATTGAGGAAACCCTCATATGGAAACCTCGACGTGCAACATGGGCTTGACCATGAAACCCAAGACAAACCACAGCCGCATTTTGCTCGATGTAGATGCGTTACAGACACTGTAAGAACGAACCACCTTTGCTTGTTGTTTCATACCAAGGCTCCACTTGTATCGCATACACGTAAGCGAATCATGGCAAGTTGATACTTGCTATTGCGGCTGCGCATTTTGCAAGAAACAAGAGGGTCGCCTTTGAGCCTCGAGATTAAGCCTCTTAGTTGCTAACCACATGAGTCGTAAGCATATGTAAAAATATATAGGAAGCTAGTATATATATATATATATGTTGTTTCGTCGGTTGGACAGCAAAAAGGAAAAGAAAAGAAACATGTGACATTATATATATGAGGGGTAGAAGAAGACACAAAACCAAGTGGGTATAACCCACTGTTGCTCGACCCAAAAATCAAAAAAAGAAAGGGAAGGGGGTGGCCATGTGTGGGTTACATTATTGAAATGATACTTGTAATATTTACTTGTAAATTTTTGACATAAAGAAATGTAGAAACGTGCATGTTTTCGAGTCTTTGATTCGTCCCTTGTCGAGACTCAAACGAAAGGGGTAGACTCGTTAACGAAACCGAAATTATTCAAAAGCTAGAAGACTATAAAACAACGATTTTTGACGAATTAGTAGTAATAATAATAAATATTAATTTATAAACAAATTTATCGCGGTTAATATAAAACCCTTGAAAAAAAAATTATTGAAAAGATCATTCGGGTTTAAAACGTAGAAATTAAAAGGTGAAAACCCAAACTTTCGATAAATACTATTTAAAGAATTAAGGGACTATATGTGTCATTATGGAGACTTAAGGGTATTAGTAGTAGATATATATATAATTTTATAACTTAATTAAATGAATCGAACGGGCCATGATAACATTATAGAATTAACTTGTCAATGGCGGTGTAAATAAAATATGCAGAGTTAGTAACTAACAAATGATGCCCATATTTTCTGAAATAAAGAACTTGTAAACATAAGATATGATGCATAACAGTAGTAATTCTCGTATATGTACTTGTAATCGTAAAGTCGCCCCTAGAGCCAACGGTTTAATCAACACTTTGAAAACGTAAAATCTTAACTCCTAATGACCATGCCTTTTGACCATTTGCATAATTCATTGCATACATTAAGTTTTAGAATGTAAACTCAGATTTGTCATAATTACTTAGGTGTTTCGCTATCTGATGTGCTTTAATCCATTTTTCAATCTCTAACGATTTACTGTTAAGGTGAGTTTTCATAGCCCCTACTCTACTATTTTAAATCATCTTTTGGGGTGAGAACATTGCTTATTTCAAATGTATGAATACAAGTGCAATTACTCATTACTGATTAGTCTAAGTCCCGATTTAACCCAAGTTGCCATCTGCCTGATTTATCATGAACCGTTAATTACTTGTAAGCATGAATGTTATGGATAGATCTATCGGGATTGACATCCCTGTTTGTCTTGGACTAACATTAGTCAAGCAAACACAGTCTCATTTGAGTCAGATTATGGGTGTCCCAGGTTAGACACCTGCAAGGGCATTCATTATTGTTGGTATATGTTAAAGCTTCGGTGTCATGAGCTTAGCCAATAGTAATGCAATTTATATGACATTGTATTTGTTATATTGTCATATGCAGATGAAATCTTGTGATTCATAAACATTTACATTTTCTGCTTAAACAAACCTATGAACTCACCAACTTTATGTTGACACTTTAGCAATGTTTTCTCAGGTATTAAGAACGAAGATGCTATATGAAGTCTCATGCATTGCAGTCATTTCCTGTTATCTGAAGATCATTTGTACTATTTAAAAACAATGTCGTATTGTCTATTTTTATGCTTCTGCTGAATGTTTAAACAATTTATTATTTCCTAATACAAATGATCAATTTTCTTAAAACGTCTCATATAGAGGTCGTTCTGTATTGCTTAGAAGTATGATAATCATGAAGTCACACGCCCTCGGTTGCCATTATACTCTGATATTTTGGGGGTGTGACAGATTGGTATCAGAGCTCTGAGTTATAGAGAACTAGGTTGCATTAGGTAGCACTAGACTATAACTACTTATCTGCTTAACATGCTTATTATGCTTCTATTGTCTGTCATTACTGGTTTCTCAATATGGGGTACATAGGAATCAACAATCAACAAAGGAGTATAATATATATAAAAATTATATATTTATAAATTATATATATATAATATAAATATAAATATATATATATATATATATATATATATATATATATATATATATATATATATATATTAAAATGGGATACATGTGAAATAGACATATATGAGATACATATACTTAATATGGGTTACATGTGTATTAAACATATACATATACTTAATATGGGTTACATGTGCATTAAACAGGCTTAACTACGCGTATTTTGAAATATACCTATATCCTTATTTCATATTTTCTTGTCTCAGCAACATGTCGAACTCGGATGAATTGAGACACACCGATAACACTACACTGGTACCTCCCAGACTCCCTGACACACTCCCTCAGGTGTATCACAGGAGACGTCCTACTCTAGGATTACTTATTTTGGCCATCTTGTAATCACCATTTCCCACCCCCAACTATCAGACCGTACCGCCCCTCACCTTCATCCCCACTCACGATGTCTGCTTACCAGCGGATGATTGCTGAAACGGACCCCACCTAGAGAGAAGAAGCTCTAACTGTCTACGGGATAGAAACTGGTCAGAATTCGGTGCCTGTTCTCGCGACAAAACTCTTGACCTCTAAAACAACGACACGCCTTAGAGATAGTTGCATACCATTCTCGAGACAAGAACCAGTTACCCAAATGCCTGTTTAGAGAGTTTAGAAGCCTTCCCGCTCCATCCCATCATAAAAAAAAAAAAAAACAAAAAAAAAAAAAATAAAACACAAACCTGTGGATGTGAAGCCCCGAGTTGAGGAAAGTTCGTTGGAGACACTATCGATGGACGAATTGATTACTCAACTTAGGCAAATGTGTGAGGATGCGGAGGATCGTGCTAGTAATGCTCAAGAAGAAGCACGACAAAGAGGAAAAGGAGGCACTAGAGGAATGGTCCCCAGCAAATCTACCGTACCAACAACTAGTTTTATTTTTGTCTTTTGTGTAACCACTAAGCTATGGGTTTGTCATGGCTAGTAAACTCTTGTATTCCCTTACTCTTGGAAATAAACATCGTGTTTGCGAATAATAATAGTATTGATTTCAAAAGACATGCCCATTTGTAGTAACGTGACTATCTTTACGCATATAACTTTCATGCATGTCATAACTGTCATTTTCATTGTCCCTCTTATAGAAATAATTGCACCGGACGACACAGCCCACTGTCAACCAGAACCCATCCAGCAACCGTTTATCGAACCAACCAAAACAATGTGGATATCAACAGTGGCATTGACACTCAAATGCTCAACCAGCTCATTGCCATAAGAGTTGCTGAAGCACTCGCAGCTGCCACTGTGACTCATGTTGCAAGCACTCAAGAAGAGAACAACCTAGGATCCAACTCTTCCCAGAACAAGACATGCAACTACAATGAATTCCGTACAGTCATGCATGAAAACTTCCGTTTGGGGGGGGGGGGGTTACTGAATGTACTGTAGGCTTCACCTGATGGTTTGAGAAACCAGAATCTCAATTTGGGATTAGCAACGTTGCAGAGGTGACCGATTCAATTTGCTTCTAGCACACTTCTAATGGTGCTAAAACTTGGTGGAACATGTATGATTTCGTTCGTGTTACTCTTGATACCGTTCATGCAACACCTTGGAGTGATTTCAAGGCTATGTTCATCCGAAAGTACTGCCCTCGTAATGAAGTCAAACAAATAGAAAACGAACTGTGGAATTTAAAAGTGAAAGGCACAAACCTTACCGCCTACAATCAATGTTTCCAAGAACTCATCCTCTTATGCCCTGAGATGGTACCCAACGCCGACCGGTTGTTGGAACATTACATCGAAGGTATACCTTTGAGCATCCAGGGTAATGTAACCTCATCCAAACCAGTGGACTTGCATGAAGCAATTGACATGGCTCAAGGTTTGATGTACCAAGTGGTCGAAGAGCTAGGAGAAAACTCGGGTGACAAAAGGAAATGGAACAGAAATCACTACAACCCCAACAACACCAACAACACTAGTAACCTCAACTCGAACAAACGCCTAGAGGCAGCAAGGGTGTTTACAGCCGGACAAGGTTATTACGCCGGCAAGTTACCTCACTGAGGAAAGTGTGGACGACACCACACTAATGCATGCCCTTCTGCTTGTTACAACTGTGGAAAGGCAAGACATAAAGCTCAAAGAAGCCGACACTCCATAGCTCGTCCCGCAAAAACCAAAAGGACCCAGAAGCCAAGGAGGACAGGGAAGTGATGTCACTTGTTTTGGATGTGGCGAAAAAGGACATTACAAGAACAAGTGTCCGAACAATGGAAGTCAAGGCGGTGGAAACCAAATTCGAGGCAACCAACAAAATCCTCAGAACAATCAAAGGCAAAATCAAGGAAACCCTAAAGGAAGTAACCAAGCATCAACCAGCACTCAAGGAGATGCAGACACCTGCAGAGGTATACAAACCTATGTGCTGAAGCTGCGGTGAAAGATAACAACGTGGTGAATGGTACGTTCCTGATCAATAATGTCTATGCTTCAGTGCTATTTGATACTGGTGCGGATAGAAGCTTTGTGTCATATGCTTTCAGTAAATATATAGACATCCATCCTACCACCCTAGATACTAATTATAGTGTGGAGCTAGCCGACGGCAAGTCACTAACCACAAGTACTATTTTAAGAAGGTGTACTCTTAACTTGCAAAATCACCTGTTCAAAATCGACTTACTCCCTATAGAATTAGGAAGTTTTGACGTCATCGTCAGAATGGATTGGATGGCCGAACATCGTGCGGAAGTTGTGTGTTATGAGAAGTACATTCGCGTTCCATATGGAAACGATATGCTAATCATACAAGGCGAAAGAAGCGGAGTTAAAAACGAATCGAGATTAGAAGTCATCTCGAGCATCAGAACGCAGAAGTACATCGACCAAGGATGCCAAGTGTTTTTAATTCAAATGATGATGGAGGAGGAAACTGAAATTCCAGAGAGGCGAATTGAAGATGTGCCTGTTGTCAGAGACTTTCCGGAAGTATTTCCTGAAGATTTGCCAGGATTACCCCCGACACGCCAAGTAGAATTTCACATCGAGCTAATACCCAGAGCTGCACCCGTTGCCCGCGCACCATATCGTCTTGCACCTGCAGAGATGAAGGAGTTAGCCGAGCAACTAAAAGAACTTTCTGACAAAGGTTTTATAAGACCAAGTTCCTCTCCGTAGGGAGCACCAATCTTATTTGTCAAAAAGAAAGATGGATCTTTCCGAATATGTGAGTTGAACAAACTTACAGTGAAAAATCATTACCCCTTACCAAGGATCGATGACTTGTTTGATCAGTTACAAGGATCCAGCATCTACTCTAAAATTAACTTAAGGTCAGGTTACCATCAGTTAAGGGTTAGAGAAGAAGATATTCCCAAGACTGCTTTCAGAACATACATACGGACACTATGCCTTTTGGTTTGACCAACGCACATGTGGTGTTCATGGACCTTATGAACCTTGTGTGCAAACCATAATTGGATAAGTTTGTGATTGTGTTCATCGACGATATTCTCATATACTCCCGCAATGAGAAAGAACATGAGGAACACCTGAAAACTATTCTGGAGTTGTTGAAGAAAGAAGAACTGTATGCCAAATTTTCCAAGTGTGAATTTTGGATCAATACGGTAAAATTCCTCGATCACGTGATTGATAGCCGTGGTATTCACGTAGACCCAGCTAAGACTGAAGCGGTGAAGAATTGGGCATCTCCAACTACTCCTTCGGAGATTCGCCAGTTCTTAGGTCTTATAGGCTACTATAGGAGATTCATAGAAGGGTTCTCCAAAATAGCCTAATCCTATTGACTTGAGCTTAACGCAGAAGAACAGAAGTACGATTGGGGTGAGGAACAGAAAGGCTTTCAGCTATTGAAGCAAAAATCTAGTGATGCAACCTATTTTAGCACTACCGTAAGGCAGTGTAGATTTTGAGGTTATAGCTGTATGCATCCATAAAATGAGTTAGGTGTGGTACCAAATGTTAGAGAATGAAAGTTATTGCATATGCTTCAAGGCACCAAAAGATCCTGAGAAAACTACACCCCTCATGATCGTAGAATTAGAGCCATATTGTTCGCCCTAAAGATCTGAGACAAACACTATTTGTATAGGCACAAATGTGTGTGTTCACTGACCACCAAAAGTCTACAACATATCCTGACCAAAAGGACCTTCAATATTAGGCAACGCTGATGGATAGAGCTCCTAAAGTGATACGAATGCGAAATCTGTTATCACCCGGGAAAGCATATGTCATAGCGTAAACGCCTTGAGTCGAAAAGGAAAGGATCCGAACCATTACGAGTAAGACCTTAGTTATGACCATGGTGGGCTTGGACCATCCATCACAGAATCCATGAGGCTCCAGAAAGAAGCCATAGGTTGAAACTTAAATCTGAGATAATCAGGGCATTCTAAAGAAGTCATAAGTCCACGCGCTGATGGAACATTTTGCTATGGATAATAGGAGTTGGGTGTTACCATGTTACTTGACGACGAAATATTTTGATTATGCAAAATGAATTCTTAAAGATGTCAAAGTATTCTATTCATCCAGGATCTGACAAAATGTACCATGACCTGAAGATGTTATATTGGTGGCCAAACATGAAGGCTGACATCGCCACATATGTCAGCAAATGCCTGACTTGTGCTAAGGTTAAAGCCGAACATCAGAGGCCCTCTGGGTTATTTGGTCCAAACTGATATAACCTAGAAAGAAGTGGATAAATAACAATGGATTTCATCACCAACTACCAAAACAGCAGCAGATACGATATCCGATTTGTCCATTGTATCGTCTTACTAAGTCGGTGCGCACTTTTGCCAATGAAAGAGATGGATTCAGACAAAAAAATTAACTGAGGCTGAACATGAAGGAGATAGTAGTCAAGACATTGGAATACCGTGTCAATCATTCCGATCGTGATAGCCCATTTCAGATCGATGAGTTTTGGCAAACTTAGCATAACAGCATTGGTTTACGTCAGTTGGTACTTGAGTTACTCCTTACATCCTCAGAACGATGGTCAGAGTGAGAGGACCATTCAGACATTAGAGGACATGCTAGGAGCATGCGTGATTGACTATCAGAAACTGATTGGGATAGCACATTTTACCCCTAGTAGAATTTTCGTACAATAATTAGTTTACACACGAGGCATTAAAGCTGCACGTTCAAAGAGCACTTTAAAAAATTTTTGGTAGGAAGTTTCGTTCACCTGTTTTGTTTTGTCTGAAGTTAGAGAAGCATAACTTACCGACCAGTAGAATATTCATGAGACTATGGTAAAGATTTTCTCAAGATTTGAAGAACGCATGCAAGCTCCACATGATCGACAAAAAGCTATGCTTGACAAAGTGTGGCCCTTTATTTGAAGTCGGAGATAATTTTATGAATAAGGGTCGCACCCTGGAGGGCGTAATATATACCGATTGGGAAACGTGGAAAAATGAACCCGTTATATTGGACCCTTCGAATCATAGAAAGGATTCGTCCAGGTAGCTTACCCGTTTGGAAATACCTCAAGAACTTATCGAGTACAACAATGTGTTCAAACTCTGCACCTTAAAGAAAAGATTGTCCAATACAACACCGTTATTCCTCTAGAAGAAATCCAACTCGACGACAAACTCAACTTTGTCGAAGAACCCGTAGAGATTATGGACCACGAGGTCAAGCAACTCAAGCGAAGCCGTATACCTATCGTTAAAGTCCGTTGGAACGTACGAAGAGGTCCAGAGTACACGTGGGAACGTGAGGACCAATTCAAGACAAGTACCCTCACTTATTCGCAAATCCACTAGCTCCTACAATGTCTCGATTTCGTGGATAATATCTTCTAACCTGGGGAGGCTGTGACACCCCGTAAGAAAACTAGATCCTCTTTTTGTTAAGTAAAAATCATGTACTGCAAGTTTGCAAGTTTACCAATAAGTTTCAACAAGAAGTCATTTTATGATCGTCAATGCATTATTTTTGTCATAGAAAGTTTAAATTCTGCGACAGTCGAATATCACCATTATTACTCTGTGTCAAAAAGGATATTTTAGGAACTAGTAGTCGATAAGAACCATATTTAGTTTACATTGTGAAACGCGGTTAATTACTTGAAGACTTTATATAACAGCCTACCTACAAATTCATGCCCATGTACAACTTTATACTAAATTTCAACAAAATAAAATAAGCTATATATATATAGATATATAAATCAACACCTGATATGTACATATGAAAATATATGGAAAACAAAATACAATCATGATAAAACACTATCATTATAAATCTTACAACACTACCCTAATACGTTATCATTTTGAATAATCCCATCACATGCTACGTATTATCAAACCTGATGCAATTTCAATTTGAAATGAAAGGCATAGTAAAGATTCTTTAAACAGTATTAGGAAAAGAGGCATCATGGCTATATTATAGAGAAATTCATTATGATTCAATAGTAGCATAGGACCATTCATATGTAACATTTCAGTGATCAACCAAAGACGTCGAGTATAAAACAAGAACCATTCTTGAAACAAATACATCACAACTAAGACCTAAAAATACTAAGTAAACTACACAGTTCAAAATCAAGTTTCGTTGAAGGGTAAGAGCTAAGTGAGTGTCAGCCTTAGAAGAAATAGCAACCAAGTTCAAACCTCATCACCATCTTTCTTTCTCGCCATCTTCAACATAGACTTAGGACCCTCGTAATCGACCTCATAAGATTACCTTCATATGTCATTACTACTAGTTTAAACAAACCTCGACCATTCATGACGTAAACCAAGACATGCATGTATAAAACCATGCAATGTTCGTGCATAGAATCAAACCCTAAAAAGGAATATTCGTACCATTTAGCTAGACTAAAGCTTTAACCTTTACATGAATGAAAACATAACTAGTAAACACCAAGTATATTGATAAACTAATGCATGCAAAAGTTATTGGTCACGTCACCATAAAATAAAACTTAATACATAGTTGAATGTAAATAACGAATCATTCGTAAAAACTTGTTAAACGAACCTAGAGAAAATCCATAAACCTAAAACCGTGAAACGTTGACTTCACAAATGAGACGAGAGGGTATATGGTGATACAAAAAAAAAACAAAAGCTTCATATGAAATTTTACGAGTAATTGTTCGTCACCTTGGACCTATCCAGTTGGCTCATGACGAGCCACAATGAGCCATGGGCTCATTGTTGGAACGTCACAACCTCTAGGAAACTTGTGCAAATCATGTTAGTTGCCATCTAGCCTAACCTCGTATCATACTTGACTCGTACAGTTAGTTGCTGCCATTGTTGAACCCATGATCTTTGCAGCGGCTGCTGCTACTATCATGGCCTACTAGCTGCAAAATGACACCACAACCACACCATTAGTTTTGACCCTGACTTACTCCGTGACCAACCCTATAGAGGTAGAACTATGCGGGATCAACAAGAAACATAACTATAAATATATAAGGGTGCGTTGGGAAAAAGAAGCAGGTACCCTAACAGTGGTTATCAACCCACTGTTGGTAGCAGAAAAATGGAAGAAGAAGAATAGGAACCAATGCTGATAAAAAGGAAGAATAACTATTCATCATACAATACATACATGAAGTAAAAACATATATATATTAATGATTAATAATTGCGTTGTAGGGAGACAAGACCCACAGCATTGGATGTCTGTTGTGTTCGACGATTAACAGAGGAAGGAAAATAATAAAATGGCCAAGTGGGTTTTTATAATAAACATGTTGGTTATATTTTATGAAATAATACTAGTAATATTTAAACTTGCAAGAAAGTAACTAGTAAATATTAGATTTAAAGAGATGTGGAAACATGCATGTGGTTCGACTTCTGGTAGCCAAATCCGAATGTTAGGTAAACTCTTTAACGAGCCGATATTTACTTCGATAAGTAAGAAATTTAAATAGTATCTTTCGATGATTTAAAAATAGTGACAACGAAACCAAGTTTTAAACGTATAAACAAATTTAACGCGTTTTATAAAAACTTATTTAACGTTAAAAATATTTTAAAGCTTGTTCAGATTTTAAACATGGAAAGTTATAATAATAAAAGAATCAAAAATATAAACGTTACATATATTATTATTTGGAAAGTCAAGTGATTAAAAATATATATTTTACTGATAAGAAACTTAAACGAATTGAGCGAACCGTCACATATAAATCTGGTAATTACAACAAACTAATTAATCGACCTTCGATGTAATAAACAAACCGCAGATAAAAATAAACCTAACGACATATCAATAATTTCTATAATTTCCTTAGATTCACACACTTTGGATATAAATTGTGAGCAAAATATATAAAAATCCCTGTATAGATACTTATAGATTGTAATGTTGTCCCTAAAGCCAACGATTTATAACACGCCTTGAAAAAGAAAACGTTAACTCATAAACGCCAATACCCCCTTTGACCCATTGCTTGAACCATTTGCATTAAAGTAAGTTATAATGTAAACTCAGACTTTGTCCATAATCATTAGGTGTTTTGATGAGTCACTAGTTACGTGCTTTAATCCATTACCCATCTCAGCCGATTAACTATCAAGGTGAGTTTTCATAGCCCTACTCTACTGTTTTAAATCATCTTTTGGGGTGAGAACATTGCTTATTTCAAACGTGTGAATACAAGTACAATTACTCATTACTGATTGGTCTAAGTCCTGATTTAACCCAAGATTCCTAATTTGCTGATTTAGCATGAACCGAATCTGTGAGCGCGAATGTTATGGATATATCTATCGGATTGACAACGCCTGTTTTTCTTGGACTGACATAGTCAAGCAAACACAGTATCATTTTAGGTCAGACAAGCGGGTGTCCCGAGTTAGACATCCTCAAGGGCATTCATTTATTGTTGGTATATGTTAACGCTTCGGTGTCATGAGCTTAGACAATAGTAATGCAATTTATATGACTTTGTATCTGTTATATTGTCATATGCGGGTGAAATCTTGTGATTCATAAACACTACATTTTCTGCTTAAAAATAAACGATATGACTCACCAACTTCATGTCGACACTTTAGCAATGTTTTCTCATAGGTATTAAGAAATGAAAAGTATGCAATAGAAACTCATGCATTGCCATGTCAAATTTATTTATCAGTTAACTTTAAGATCACTTTGTTACTATTTTAAAAACGATGTCGTATTATCTATTTTATGCTTCCGCTAAATGTTAAACAATTTATTATTTCCTAATTCAAGTGATCCGTTTTCTTAAAACGTCTCATATAGAGGTCGTTCTGTATTGCTTAGAAGTATGATAATCATGAAGTCATACTCCCTTGGTTGCCATTATACTCTGATATTATCGGGGGAGTGACAATGTCCGCATCAAGAAGTCCCAATAACTCAGCTCCACTCTTCTTACAATACCAGTTTCTTTTATCACTGAATCATCACATGTATACACAAACATTCCTCAATCATCACAAACCTTCACACCTCCACCAATACTGACAACACCCAATCAATACACCGAGACATTGAAACTACGTACAAATCCTCTAATCTCTACACGTTCCCTGCTTTAGGCATCAGTCTTTATTCCTCCAAGTTTACACAACTTTATTCCAAGAATTCATGAACTTCCTTGTCGAAGTCACTCACGGCTAGAATCAAAGAGCAAGTAAAAGATCAGCTGTCTCTGAATCTGCCTAAGGAAGTGTCTAACTTCGCTCCACCTGTGATCGAAGCATTTATTAAAGAACCACATGATGAAGTTACTCTAGAAAAGGTATCTTCTCAACCAGATTCTACTTATAAGGCTGCTTCAAACACTTAACTGAATTGAGTTAAAAGCTTCTTACGACAAAAATGGAGAAAAGTGAATCATATATGCCAGCTCCTGAACACCGAGATTGCTATGATAGTTTGAAAAAATCTTACAATCTCGACAAAGATTTCTTCTTCTCTTATGATGTGTATTCTTTGAAGTGAAGCCGCAAAGACAAAGATGAAAACCATTATGCTGGATCAGACCGAGGGTTAAAGAAGAGAAAGCTAAGCAAAGATGCAGAACCAACCACTGGTCCAAAAAAGAAAGATTCAACGTTTGGCTCTTCCAAAGGTACCAAGTCTCAACTGAAATCTTCTGGAAAGTCTGTTCAATCAAAGGGACCAGTGTTCGAGGTTGCAGACTTAGACATGCCACAAGATCAAGAAAGGAATCTGGATGATAATGAAGATGAGACAAGGAATGAGACTGCCTCTAGACGTGACTGGTTTAAGAAACCTACACCACCTTAAGAACCCACTGACCCTGACTGGTATATTGGCAAGACTATACAGAAAGGACTAACTCAAAATTGGTTGATGACTCTAGCAGCTTCTACTTCTACTGATAAATCGTTAAATGAATTTGATGAATTGATGAGCACGACCCCTAGACTCTCTGGATTACATCTTGAATGGCTTGAAAATCAAGAATTTAACTCAAGAAATTCTGTTAGGACCTGCATTCAAACTACTCAAAGGCACCCGCTCCAATTTTGCTGAATTAGAATATGACTTTGAAGAATGCTACAAGGCTCTTTCAGAAAAGCTTGATTGGGAAAATCCTGAAGGCGGTGACTACCCATTTGATCTTTCCAAATCCCTTCCTTTGATCACGTCGTGGAAAAGCGTCAATGAATGAGTACCATTTTGATAATATCCTCAACAATTAACTCAAGTTCTCAAGGAGGAGTTTCAACTATGACATACACGACGTCTACCACCAAGACAAAGGCCGCTCAGTATGATCTTCTAGGCATTAAAGACAAGGTTCCAAACATATGGAGTCCTGTTAAAGTTGCTTATGATAGATATGCATTATGGGGTATCTCATATTAGAGAGAACAACGTAAGTCCTTCTATGCATATGCAAGAGGCATAAAATCAAGAGGAGATGTATATTCTATAAACACTATATCTGCAGTAACTCATGTAAAAGTAATGAGGAAACAATGGCTACGGGTACTATTGAAGAGTATGTGTGAGAAGAGTTATAAGTATTAATTAGATTCAAGGAAGTTAAACTTTCCACGACTTCGATCAATGATTCGATGATATATTAAATTCTGAGGTTCTAATCGGCTCACAAATCTTTCAGGGGATGATGTTGTTGACTTCGCAATAGCCCTAAGGATGTTCACCAGAAGTCTGGTTATTCAGAAGCGAGTCAAGGATCTTCAACTTGGAGTTGAAAGTTATCAAAAGAAGATCAACGTCACCAAGCCTGATACTACAATACCAGATCTCAGAAAAAGGCACCCGTATACTCCATACAAAGACCCTTAAGGATTCATTTATGTCGACTACTATAAGATGAAACATGGTTGTGCGCTCGTCCGAACTGTACAAGTTTAGTGATGGCACGTTAACAAGACTTCTTTCTTCACTCGAAGACATTACCAAGAATATTGACATAGAGTACTTACTGAAGAGAAGATAGAGCACATTGGAAAAGAAAATAGCTCATTTCTTGATCAAGGACATCAACAAGCTGCTAAAGGAAGAGATATGAGGAGTTTATAGAAATTAATATTTGTGGTATGACTGTTACTGAACTGACCTCAATACTGGCTGCAAAGAACAATTATGACTTTTTCATATTGTTTTCATATCTCAGAAGGTTATTTCATATATCATAAACTTCTGAAATGTATATATGTAGTTTAGACTTAATGTGTGTAAATAAGAGGTGCCTACAATTATAAAAATTTTTAAAGAATTTCTTGTAAATCCAAAAAATTTCAAATTATTATACTCAAAAACTACAGCTTATATTCCTTAAAAGTAAGGGGAGCATTGAAAAATGTTCCTTATAGTGACTTATGTACACATTTTGTCCCTGAACTTTTATCAATTGATATCCAAAATATCCAGGATTAACATTTTGGATAAGGAGAAAATGTGATTAAAACCTGAATCTAAATTGTATTGACATTTGATCAAATAAAATGGACTCAATGCACTCCAACACTTAGCATGTACTACTATTACGGTGCACATGTTAAGGAGGAGATTTTAGTGATGATGAAAAACTCTCACAGTGTAAATCTTCTGATATTTATATCAAACACTTTGATTGAATTTTTCAATGATTTTGGTTTCGATTGTGATGGAATACCCAAAAGACCGACCATGTACTTAAATTTATGGAGTTATAAGGCAGTTATGCCATAGTATTCAATCCCAGGTCTTCCAGGAACCGATGGATCATACCCAAGGATATCCACTAGTAAGTGTAGAAGTCTTATAGGTAATATACAAAAGTAGAAAAATTGAGAATCGAGAATAATTCCCAACTGAGATGAGCTAACACAGAAACAAACCCAACAAGGTGTCAGTTATGAAGTCTCGGTAAGCATTGAAGGGGTTGAAGAATGAAAAAGAAATGTAAGGATAAAGGGTGAAAAGAAAGAAGCCCTCCATACACTTAGGCAGAAATTAGGTCATTACATAATATGTCGGAAACACTAAGTTGTTGCCTGACATTGAAGACAGTCATTGACCCAGTGATGCTATGCACAACCCTCCCTAGCCACTCAAAATCTCTCAACAGACTCTTGTTTCATTTCTCAAGGAGATTACACGTATTTCTATCAACTTTCTTACTCCGAGTTAGTTGGTATTGAAAAGGTGGCAGTCTGCTCCAGCCTCCGATCACTAAAAACAAAGTGCACTATTGAGTCTAGAGTCAAAAGAGATCATCTATAAATCTCATTAGGACACTGCTTGTAAGATCCATGCTTACTATATCACCAATTGAATAACAAGTTAACATATAAGAGTCCCTGCGCATTATCCATTTGATTTTTCAGAAACATCCGAGTATTTCATTCACTATGAGATGGAAATCCTGCTTAGCCAACATTCCAACCAAGCTTATGGTAGGTGACTTTGCGGATTCTATTATGAATCGAAACTTGTGACGAACTGGAAAAGAAACGATGGGTGCGATTCTATAAGAATCAAACTTAACTTTTTCACAGGTTATGAATTGAACTATTGCTGATGAATTTTTGAAATGATTAACACTCTCGATGTGTCATAAAACCACTTTAGCAAGTGACATATCGATTGATTTTCAAATCAATTTTTTATTTCAATCGGTGAGATAGTAACTTGCTGGTTCATTCTTATCGTGTTGTTTTCTGAGACATTCTGATAATCGATAACATTTGGATGGATGAATCTGATGCATATGTGTTAAAAAGATTTATACTTCAGCTGGAAATCTTGTCAAGGAGATTCTTCTTAAATTGAATCTACCTGATCACAGGTCGATCCTCACGGATTCGAAGGTTACTCCAACCAACCAAACTGGAGAATGACAAACCAAATTCGTGCCCCCGCTTTTATTTGCTAATTTTTTTTAAATTGCAAGATATTTATAAGAATGAGTGACGTACCTGATTCCAGCTGACTCACAAGATTCATAGCCACATGCTCATACCCGAACGACAAATATAAAGACATCATGAAAGCTTAAGTACATGTTTCAAGACTTCCGCTACTCTGATATCGTACATCCTTCTTGAAGCGACAAAGTGTTAAAGTTAAAGAAATTCAAGAAAGATGCATTATTAAAGCTTTTCAAGTTTATCAAATCAAGAAAGGTATGAGCTTGGTTGATGATCTCAAGGTGTTCAAGATCACATTCTCACATTCTAGTCAAGATAAAGAACAAGCTCACATCAAAAGTCAATGATCACTACATCAAATCACAAGTTAATGATTGAAGTTTAAGACTACGAGCTCAAGACCGAAGTGAAAGCATAGTATGCTAAGTTTAAATTTTTGTAAATTGGAGTGACCTCCCTTAGTGGGAGATTGTTAGAAATACAAAAAAGTGTTGGTCACTACCAATATAGTTGGTCATAGCTCGTAGTAAGTTGTAAGGTTAAGTTAGAAAGCTAACCATGCCAAAGGCTCATAGATAAGCCTACTAAAGGCCCATGGCGGGCCATAGCATGAGATATATAAACCATTTCCACACATGGAAAGGGTGTTGTTTATTCATTTCTCACATTAAACACTAATTCTAAATATTATCCTTTTTCTTTCTCTCTCTAAGTATTCATCCAACCATCTCTTTCCCTCTCTAAAACCTAAAGTGAATCCTTTCATTTATGTGTTAAGATATTCTATACTTGCAACGAGCATTTAATTATCTTTCTATATATATTCTCTTTGATATACTTTCGACAATTTTTTTTTGTCTTTTTCATGTTTTTTGTGTTTTTCATCTTTTTATCTTTCACATGTGATATTAGTATAATGACGAGTGTACAATCTGTGATATTATCCCCCATTTTTGGATTGTGCAGCGGAAATTACAATGGGTGTTACTAAATAGCACCATATACCAAGATAATAGAAAACGACCCAAATGAGACGTTTTACAAACATGTGTTCCATTATTTATTTAGAGAAAATGCGTTTAGGTCCCCACAGGAATCGTAACCACAACCATTACCACATTTGAAAGACAATTGTTTCAAATTAAAGACATTGTTTTAAAACACATTAAGACATTGTTTTTGAAAGACAAGGAACACACAAGTAGTCTTTCACCAAATCATCACATGCACGACACCTCCACACCATCGTTCCCTTCATCCTTGGTTACCTGGGATAAAACATGTTTAAAACGTCAACAAAATTTTTGAGTGAAATTCATAGAGTTTAAAATAATCAATAAGAAATCATCTTTGAACACATAATTATTTCTCGGGAAAACATTGCAACGAATACAATGTATAACACCTCTTTTCTTTTACGCAATAAGCTCATGAGACCGAACGTTAACAATACATATATCCTTTCATATGTCAATTTGCCCCAGAACAAGGTATTATTGTCATATACCTACTACTTCTAAATACAAAACGTCTATTTGACAGGGTGTTCACAAGGATTCAGACCCCGGACGGGGTTGTCAAACCCAATAGATCTATTTAATGCATTATCATTCACCTCACAAGGCAATTAACGGTTCATGAAATAAGGGACTTCGAGAATAGCTACTTATGCGGAAACATTCTCATAATCGGGTCCAACAAACCATAAAATCATATGTGTTTGATTTATAAAACAAACATGTATCCCTCTCGCAGGTTTATAAAACAATCAAAAGATTTAAAAGCGAGGCTATGAACTCACCTTAAGCAAAAGATTCCAATTCAATCAAATCAACAAGTGCAAATAACTTCATGTCTCAACCGCGACCTATATAATACATATATAGCGGCACGTGACTAAAAGTAAAATAATTCTTATAATGCATACTTGTATATATATTTATATAATTATTACGTATATACAATCATATACTACAATCTCCAAGTGCGACGCAAAACATTTTACTTCGACGTACCCACAAATGTACAGCAATTTACAGTTGCGTTACGTTTCGTTTACCATAAAGTTTCTATTTTTATAAAGTTGTCGAAAGTAAGGATAATATAATCCGAACTTCGTATTTCATCATTAATTAACTAACATTACGAACCATTTGCTCATTATAAACCATATTCAAAAGTATACGCAAGTTTGACTTTCAAAAGTCAAACTTCGTAGTTGATTTTTTACCAAAAATTCCCAATCTTAATTCAGCCGTAAAATCTTCGTTATTAAGAGTTACGTGACGAGCCACCTAGCGAAACGTAGCTAAAGGCGAACTCTGTCACTTTCCATTATCAAAAATAACTTTAAAAAATTTCTCGACTCGCTACGAGGCGGTCAAACTTTCTGGTCAAACTTGACGTGTTCAAAATCCATTAAAACGACATTTTTGACTTAGACCGACTATCAAAACATGTTTAACTAGCCTATTTAAGTGTACAAAACCATCAAACTTCAATTAATAATCAAATACACTTTCAATAATTTTCGCACTTGAATCCTATAACATATAACATATAACACGCAATATCATCAAATTAATCACACTAGAATATAACTAGAATACTCACAAAGCTATAACAAAAATTTGTTTTGGCTCCCCTTGTTGGTTCGAAATCGGACACACACCCCAAACAAACAAACCAAAACTTTTTTCAACAAAACCCACCTTCAATAACACTAATCTAACAACTATAAACACCTTCTTGAGATCAAAATCACATGAACTCAACCAAATTTCTAACTTTCAAAATACTTATTGCATGTGGGATTTTATTAGTGGGATATGTAGGTCTCAATAGAAGGATTAATATTTTGTAAACGGATTATATTGCATGTCGAAAATTTGTCAGATTTGGGTGTGGGAGAGGGTGGCCGGTCGTAGTGTTTAAAAGAGGAGGAGGAAGAGAACAAATTTTGTAAAAGAATTATAATGTGTGTGTGTGTCCTTATATAGAAAATAAGTTTGATCACTTGCCACCTTTAGTTCCTCCATCCTTAAAGTCCTTTTATTTTTAGTACAAAGGTTATTTATTTCATTATTTTAGCCAACCAAAGACTCGGGTCACACCACATTCGTAAATATTTTCATTCCGTCCCACTAATTTACTTTAAAACGCTTAATAAAACGTTAAATCATGTAAGACACGACCTTTAAACACGGTTTTCACAAAAACTCGGGGAAAAGCCATAAAATAAAAAAATAAATTAATCACGCTCTCAGAGCGACAATATAAATTTTTTTAACTTTCTTAAAAGCTAAAAACAAATAGAAACTCAATCACGGCTTGTAATTTCCCAATAAATAGAAATTTTCACCAAACCTCATATAGCATAAACGACTAAAATCAATTACGTAGTAAAATAATTATCATAGCTCGGGATAAACGTTGACCTGAAACTCGGGTTGTTACATTCTCCTCTCCTTTAGGGAGCGCCGTCCCGGTGCTCAACTTGACTTATCCGCTCTTCCTCGCTTCATCATTACTCGTAAAGAGATGATGGTACTTATTCTTAATCTGATCCTCACGTTCCCAAGTAAATTCTGGACCTCTTTGCGAATTCCAACAAACTTTAATGATAGGTATCCGACTTTGCTTAAGTCACTTAACTTCTCAATCAACAATTTCCACTGGCTCTTCAATCATGTGCAACTTATCATCATGTTGAATCTCCTAAACTGAGGATTCAGTTTAGTGATTACACAATAAAGATACTACTAATGAAACTAAACTACTAAGAATCACGAGGAGATCCTCGCTGCTCAGATGATTGATTCTTCTCATTTTCAACCGGAACATCGATAGCCTCATTTGGTCTTTCTTCAAACATAAATCCTCTAGAAATCATCTTTTGATAGAACTCATAAGCTCAAACTCTAGTCCAATAGAGATCTCTCTCGACTCGTTCATTCTGCATACGAAGAAGTGTGTTGCTAAACCTTGCTTCTTCCAGTTCCTTCTTCAACTTCTTGCACTAAGCTTTTTCTTCAGCATTACCAAGCTTTCTAACCAAATTATCCATTGTAGCCGTTCCTTCTTCCATACTAGATCGTACTTCAATACCCAAATCTAAAATCAGCTTACCATAGTACTCGTCCTTTGCTTTTCCCTTCTTTTTGACCAATGCATGCGCCGTCTCGCGACCATACGTTCGTCTTGAAAGAGAAGTCATCCGACCAAAAAGAGAGTTAATGTCCCTCCTCATAAGACCAGGCAACAAACCATCACTGTCCACTCGAAGGAAAGTGGCAGTAGACAACTCACCTACCTCATGGACACAGGCAGGAACAGTCTCATCCTTAGACTCAACCGTGTCCTCAACCTCAATCGCATCCTCAGGCTCTGACTCAGAAGCAGGTGGTAGAGGGTTAAAAGGATCCACCTCTTCATAAGGATATGCCAACTCTGGCTCATTCTCATCTTCCTTGATGTCTACTTCTATATCATCTTCTTCTTCTTAAGGTTCTTCTTCTTCCTCAAATTCTTCCTCTTTCGGGTCCTCGTCTTCATCTACTAAGACAGGCTCGGGAATAACAGGAACACCATCATGTTGATTCAGCTCAACTACAGGTACATCATCTACATGATCGGGAGGAATTACGTTCACCATGATAATCTAGAAATATCATATAACACTTACTCAATAGCGTTCCAATAAGAATACTATTATTCAAAATAACAGTTCGCATAAGTGCGCAACAAACAAAAATTCACAATTTGTGACATTCTCATTCAGTATATATCTCAAATATACTCCAAACATATATTCTAATATTTATTTTTATAATCACATGACATTCTATGCATACAACACATGCATAAATGTATCAATACATAACAATTTATGCATACAAATACTGCATAAATATACCAATACATAACAATTTATGCATACGACACATGCATAAATATACCCATACATAGCAATTTATGCATACAACACATGCATAAATGTACCAATACATAACAATTCATGCATACAACACATGCATAAATATACCAATACATAACAATTTATGCATACAACACATGCATAAATGTACCAATACATAGCAATTTAGGCATACAACACATGCATAAATATACCAATACATAACAATTTATGCATACAACACATGCATAAATATACCTTTTTTTCTACATGTAACCAATGGCAACGAGGAGTCTTGGCGTGCGTGTAGAAGCATTATAGTTTAGGTTTTTCAAAAGACTTGACCTAGTTCTCTATAACCTTAGGCTCTTGATACCACTATGTAGCACCCCAAACTTTGAGGATTGCGCAGGTGGAAATAGCACACTGGGTGTACTAAATAAGCACAAATACACCAAGACAATAGAAAATGACCCAAATGAGATGTTTTAAAACATGTGTTCCATTAATAATCAGAGAAAAGTACGTTTAGGTCCCCATAGGAATCATAACCACAACTATCATAGCATTCTTTCAAAATGTTTCAAATTAAAGACATTGTTTTAAAACACATTGAGATATTGTTTTTGAAAGACAAGGAACACATAAGTAGTCTTTCACCAAATCATCACACACACGACACCTCCACACCATCGTTGCCTTCATCCTTGGTTACCTGGGATAAAACATGTTTAAAACGTCAACAAAATTGTTGAGTGAAATTCATAGAGTTTAAAATAATCCATAAGAAATAATCTTTGAACACATAATTAGTTCTCGGGAAAACATTGCAACGAATACAATGTATAACATCTCTTTTCTTTCACGCATTAAGCTCATGACACCGAACATTAACAAACATATCTCTTGTCATATGCCAAATTGCCCCAGAACAAGGTATTATTGTCATATACCTACTACTTCTAACTACAAAACGTCCGTTTGATAGGGTGTTCACAAGGATTCATACCCCGGACGGGGTTGTCAAACCCAATAGATCTATTTAATGCATTAGCGTTCACCTCGCAAGGCAATTAACGGTTCATGAAATAAGGGACTTCGACAATAGCTACTTATGCGGAAACAATCTCATAATCGGGTCCAGCATACCATAAAATCATATGTGTTCGATTTTATAAAACAAACATGTATCCCCCTCGCGGGTTTATAAAACAATCAAAAGATTTAAAATGCGAGGCTATGAACTCACCTTAAGCAAAAGATCCAATTCAATCAAATCAACAAGCGCAAATAACTTCACGTCTCAACCGCGACCTATATAATACATATATAGCGGTACGTGACTAAAAGTAAAATAATTCATATAATGCATACTTGCATATATATATATATATATATATATATATATATATATATATATATCACTATTACATAATAACATATATACTACAATCTCCAAGTTCGACGCAAAACATTTCACTTTAACGCACTAACAATATTACATCGTTTACTATAAAGTTTCTATTTTTAGAAAGTTGCCGAAAGTAAGGATAATATAATCCGAACTTCATATTTCGTCATCAATTAACTAGCATTACAAACCCATTGCTCATTACAAACCATATTCAAAAGTATACGCAAGTTTGAATTTCAAAAGTCAAACTTCGTAGTTGACTTTTACACAAAAAATAACCAAACTTGACTTGGCCGTAAAATCTTCGTTTTTAAGAGTTATGTGACGATCCACCTAGCGAAACGTAGCTAAAGGCGAACTCTATCACTTTTCATTATCAAAAATAACTTTTGAAATTTCTCGACTCGCTACGAGGCGGTCAAACTTTCTGGTCAAACTTGGTCAACTCAAAACCCATTAAAATGATATTTTTAACTTAAACCAACTATCAAAACATGTTTAACTAGCTTATGTAATTATACCAAAACCATCAAACTTCAAATAATATCCAAATACACTTTCAATAATTTCCGCACTTGAATCCTATACGATACATAATACGCAATATCATTAAATTAACCACACTAGAACATAATTAGAATACTCACAATGCTATAAAAAAAATCAATTTTGGTTTCCCCTTTTTGTTTGAAATCGGACGAACACCCCAAACCAAACAACCAAACCTTTTTCAATCAAACCACTTGCTAATAACACTAATCTAGCAACACTAAACACCCTCTTGAGATCAAAATCACAAGAACTTGACCAAATTTCAAACTTTCAAAATACTTGTTGCATGCGGGATTAAATTAGTGGGATGTGTAGGCCTTGATGAGAGGATCAAGAATATATATTTAGATTGTATTGCATGTCGGAAATTTGACGGGAATAGTGGTGGTGAAGGTTGGCCGATCGTGGAGAGAAACAAGGGATGAGGAAGACAAATTTTTTGATAAAAGAATTATAAGGTGTATGTGTGGGGCTTTATATAGAAAACAAGTTTGAACCTTTAACACTTTTAGTCCCTCCATCCTTTAGGTCCTTCAAAATTAGTACAAAGCGTTTTCTTTTGTTATTTTATTCGGCCAAAGACTCAGGTCACACCAAGTTTGTAAATATTTTTATTCCGTCCTACTAATTTTACTTTAAAACGTTTAATAAAACACTAAATCATGTCAAACATGACCATTAAACACGGTTTTTACAAAAACTCGGGGAAAAATCATAAAATACAAAAATAACATAACATGCTCTCGGAGCGACAATATAAAATTTTCAAACTTTCTCGAACGCTAAAAACAAATAGAAATTCAATCACGGCTTGTAATTTCCCATTAAACGGAAATTTTCACCAAACCTCATATAGCATAAACGACTAAAATCATTTACGTAATAAAATAATTATCATAGCTCGGGATAAACGTTGACCTGAAACTCGGGTTGTTACATTCTCCCCTCCTTTAGGGAGCGCCGTCCCGGTGCTCAGCTCGACTTATTCGCTCCTCAAAGTATTCAAATCCTAATGCTGCCAAGAAAAGCAAGACATCTGGGTCTAGTTCATTCAACACGGAATCTGATGATGCTAGTTTTAATTTGAATGTCGATGTTGGAGATGAGGATGAAAATGAAGTGCAAGAAATTCCAAGAACAATGGGCAGGGACAAAGCGAGAGGCTCGAAGAAGAAAGGGGCCAGATCATCTGGATCGTCGATAAATATAAATGACGAAGCATTGGCTAAGTTGATGGTCTCCGAGTTGGCAACGCAAACCGCAAGTATCATTGCAATGAAGAAAGAAGAATGCGCTGCTTATATGGAGATCAAAATGAGGGAGGTGGATCTTCGTGAACGAGAGCTTGAAATGCAGGCATATAGGCAACGTCAAGAAGACATGAGATTCTATATGCAGCCCTATGATCAGTTGACCGGGGCGCAGCTGGCTCATATGGAAGCAATAAGGGCGGAGATAAATGCGAAGTATAATTTGCAATATTAGTTTACGTTTATCATTTAGTACGTTTAAGTTTATCTCTGTATTGTTTTTAATTTCGTACGTTTAAATTTTTGTATTATCTTTAATTTATGAGTAAAAGTTTTTAGTTTCGTACGTTTTACGTTTTTAATTTCGTACGTTTAAATTTTTGTATTATCTTTAATTTATGAGTAAAAGTTTTTAGTTTCGTACGTTTTACGTTTTTAATTTCGTACGTTTACGTTTACATTGATATTTACGTTTTATTAATTAATGTAATTAAATAAAAAAAATAGGTTTGAAATGTGAGGTGTGGTGACCAAAACACTTGAATGGTGATGTGTGGTGAGAGGAGAGAGAAAGTTGAGGTGACGCAGATGTGGCAAGGTGGTGACCATTACTTCTAGCCTAAGAGCCTAAATAAGACATTCTAACAAAAACCACTTAATTCATAAAAAAAAGAAAAAGAAAAAAGACACAGGTTATAAAACTTTTTTATAAAATTTATTACAGCTGGTCATATTTTTTAGAGTATATGTCAGAATGGGACATTAAAAATTGTGATTAAGTGTGTCACTTGCTAACTTAGCATATTTGAAAACTAGGAGATGATACCACAATGCCTCTCGTAAGTCGTAACTCCTTGGCTTGTCCACATTTGCAAAGAAAAATTATTTCTAAATGAAGTAATTTAAAAATAGTTTCTTAACGACTTAATTAAATAATGTTTTACTTCTGGCTTAGTTTATTAGGGTGTTTCTTTTCTTCTTAGTAGGAAAGAAAAATAGGCCTAAATCCTTAATGCCTCTTAATTAGGAGAGACATTGATTATTCAAGTGTTTATATGATGATGATTATTGGCATCTTTCATAGCCCACTTTTACGCCTATGCCATGTGATTTTATCTTTTTTGTTTCGCATTCTTTTGTTTTTTTATGTATTTTCTATTTTTTAAATTTATTTGTTGTATCAACTTTATATTTTTTTTATTTCGTGCTATCAATTTAGTAATTTTATAATAAATCAAAATTATAAAATTATAAAAACAACAAAAAAAAGTAAACAAAAAAGTAAGGGGTATTTATTATTGAAAGATTGGAAACAATTATATTAAAATATAACTAAAGATGAATATAACACAGACAAAAAAATAGGTTTCAAAGAGAGAATCCAGAAGAAATAAGTAATGACTAAATTTTGACAAAAACATCTTTATGTTGAATAGCATATCTTTTTTCAATCCTCTCATGGATATAGCAATTCCAAATACTCAACATCCCCACAAAACACACGACTATTAAAACTAAAAAAATGACTTATTCATACAATCAACGAAAGAAATCGAAAGGATTGCTGACATTGTGATGGTTGGAGAAGGGGTTATACCCCATTGGCTGAAAATCTTCAACTAAATAAGTCTCACTCGACAACCGAAGAGAATGTGATTAGAAGTTTCAGTTTCCTCTTGACACAATGGGCGGATAATAGAATCAACTTTTATACTATGATTATCAGGATTAACAAGGTGAATAAGTCGATCATGAGAAGCACGCCAAACAAAAATGTTCACCTTTCGGGAATCCAATTAGTCATTTAAACTTTTTGCCTAAGTTGTTCAAGGAAAGAACGCGGTCATCAATTAAGACTGATAATCGTTTAACTAAAAATCTATTAATTGTATTCGAAGGTCCATTCTCAATCATCATATCTATCGGTTACGAGACACATGGACTCAATAATAAAGGAAATCTCAATGAATTCATCATTTGATCAGCCCTCGTTTCTCCAACACAAACACAATAGCGCAAATAAACTTACAACAATTTTACAATTTTAATTTATAAAATAAAATGAACGCGTAGCAAAGCACATACAACTATATTTGTTAGAATCATTTTAGAAGGGGTATCTATAACTTATGGCACTTGGTATGGTGGCGTTGGGCTGCGCCATATCCAACGTGGAACCTAATTTGGCGCGCCATTTAGGCGTTAGCACACTGCCCCCCACGCCATTTCACAAGCAAACATTTTGGGATGCGTTAAATTGCAAAATCGCAATGTTTAATTTTTTTATATTAAAAAAATTAGCCATTGGAGCATCTAAGATTTTTTCAAAATTTGTTTTCGCCACCTAAAACCACATATTCTGAACAAAAAAAACACATTTTTATAACCATGAATTCGAGTGATGATTCTTTTTCCGTATAATTTGATGTGTTTTTATAATTTGATGTATTTTTATATTTTCGTATTGTTTTTAATTTTTTTTCCGTATGTTTTTTTATTTTCGTATGTTTTTTAATTCGTATTGTAATTTGTATATTAATTTTAATGAATGAAAAATTGGTTTGTTTGAAAAATGAAAAATAAAATAAAATGATGAGTTTTAAAAGAGAGAATTGACTTGAGCCATAAGTAATGATGTGTTTTGATGTGTGAATGAGAAAAGTAAAATGCTAAGATAGCGAAATAGATTGAGCCACACCATGTGTTTTACCACTACTTAATAGAAAATAAACATTAAAAATTCGTTAATATTAGAAAAAGTATATACGTAATTTTTTTTTTGAAAGGCTTTTTATTCCAAACACAGCACTCCAAAATACAAACAAATGGAACCACTAAAATAACAAGAGATTAAGCATAGTGGAACCATGAAAAAACAAAGAGACGGAGGAAGGAAAATGCAAACTAAAACATATAAAGAGAACCACCTGATGCAAGACAAGTATATACAATATTGCATAGTACATAACTAACTTTTATTCATATGAACAAGATGAACATTTGAATTAAATAACTCATATGTGGCATACGAAAACTCATATTTTCTTTCAATGGGTTGTAGTAAGACATATTATGCGTAAGATATCTTCTTGGTGGAATATCGATTATTCGGATGTGAATTCTTATGAGGAATGACAAGTTTGTTGGATTTCTAATCGGATTCAAACCAACTCAAAGCGTACTTGAGGGTAGTATAACATGGTTTTGTGGTGGTATATGTGGAACTTTCGCAACAAGCTTCTGTTTGATAAGAAGATCCCTGAAAAGGCGTTGATATTTGATAATTTAGTTTCTAGTTCTTTTTATTGGTGTAAATTCAGATGTAAAGCGTCGTTCAAGTGGGACGATTGGCTTAAGAACCCTTATATTGTTCTTGTTTGATCTAGCTCCTTGCTAGTGTTTTAATAAATCGCCGTTCAAAAAAAAAATATGACAATAGTTACAGGAGATTAAGTAGTCTATAAAATCATGTACATTATTTTTTTTCCCTAAAAAATGCAGACACATTTTAGACTTCTTTAAACGTGATTCTCCAAAGGCATGATCCGAGTGATATGAAAATAAAATAAAAAATAGTAAGAGTCCATTTTGAGTACAATTTTGATGTGACCACTGAAAGGTAGAACGGTAGAAGCCTTTATTAGTACTTTGTCCTTTTTGGCCCAAAGTCATTGTAGTTAGAATTTAAGACGATATAATCACACAAGAAGCAGAACACAAGTACTGTTTGTTACACTTCGCATTTGTGATATTTCTTTGCATCAAGACTGTTTCACAAATTTGTTGTAAGTTATTCAAGAATATTTCACATTTTGGTTTATGTTAAAACTTTTGATAACTTTCTTTATTGTTATATGACTTGATAAAATAACCACATTGCTAGGTCTTAATCTAAGCTTTTTTTTTGTCTTTGTTTATGGTAGTAGCTAGTTTGCTTTTAATATATATGCCCACCATTCACCCTTAGCTTGCTATATCAAGACGAAAATTGTTATATAGTTACACTTAAATCAGTTCTCAAGATATTCAAGCTTTGTAACTGCAGGTTTCATACATGGCTCTTTCCAACGAGAACGAAGCAAACCAGGTATATACTTCACTCATGGCTCTTCCGGTCCATAGAGATAGGCATGGTTCTAAGTCCTTTGTGTTAAGGTTTGGTCCGGAAAAATCTGAACATACCAAACCATAGCAAACCATTTGTAAAGCTAGTTTCGACCAACGAAACTACGGTTATACAATTTTACTATAAGTTTACAAAAGAAATAAACCGGACAAAATGTATGTATATACATGGTTGTCATGGTTCTATGTATATATACAGAACTAGGCAAACAAGATTACATGGTCATGGTTCTATATATGAATCGGTAATATATGTAACCAAAGAATTCATGGATGTTTCTACACAAACTCAAGTACTTCTCAACATGCCCGGAATTCATGTTTAGGCCTTCTTTTGGAAAATTTCATTGAGTTATAATTATGCAGCAATAGAGGCACGTAAACTAAGAACGTAAAATAAAAAATCATCTCTAGTTACATGTATCTTAGCTGAAGATAATACACAGATATTTGTAATGAATTAGATTTGAAGTAGGTTTTGAGGATTTCTTTGTATTCGAATTAATCATTTTCGCAGATTATCTTCGAAGAAATCTTGGGAGGAAGAAAAGTGATACTAAACAGACCAAAGAAACTAAACAGTATCAGCTATGAAATGGTATATGCTACGAAAACAAAATCCAGAATCTAAAATTGATACTCGTATGTATTTCTTACTTATATCATATTGATTGCAGCTACGCAAGATGTACGAGAAACTGAAAGTTTACGAGAATGATCCAACAGTTAAGCTTGTGATACTAAAGGTACAAAACAAAGTTTGGCGATCTATATGCTTTGTTTATCTACTATTGATTAAACTAAGTTAATACTTCTTTGGTTGTTATGTTTCATTTTCCATAACTTTTAGCTCATTGACCTTAATTAATTTTTAGGAGAACAACATAATACTATATTTTTTTTCATTAGTTAAAGGAAGAGATTATTTCTTTTGAACAGTAATTTATTGCATACAATGCAAAAAGTCTTTAAAGACTTTTTGCATTTAATGCTTTTAATGCATACAAGTTTTGTATGCTAAAGCTTTGAAGAATGACTTGTATTTTAACAAGTCATTAGGAAAAGCTTTTCAAAAAGCTTTTACTCCAATGCAAGAAAAGCCCTCCAAAAAGCTTTTTAAAATTGTAAAAAGCTATTGGTATTTTTTGCATTGGAGATGCTCTTAATTAATTTTTAGGAAAACAACATAATACTATATTTTTTTTCATTAGTTAAAGGAAGAGATTATTTCTTTTGAACAGTAATTTATTGCATAAAAATATAGCACACATATACTTCAATCATGTCTTCTTGAATAATCTACAGGCAAACGGGAAAGTATTTTGTAGTGGTGGTGATCTCAAGTCTGCTTTTACGTTTGTAGCTCTTGGTAAGAGTAACTTTATTAACGCTTAACAGCGAGAATAAATGGAATAAAAATTAACTAACCATGATGTTTATATATAAGGACATTGGAGTTTTGGGGCGAGCTATTACAGGAAGGAATTTTGTCTAGACTACCTCCTGGGAACGTATAAGAAGCCAATTGTTGCGATTCTAGATGGAAGCGTTATGGGAGGAGGCGTTGGAATATCAATACATTCAACATTCAGAATTGTTACTGAGAAAACGGTATTGTTTTATGTTTTCTTCAATAGTTATAGACTTTGGTGATCTGTCTATTTCTATCATGTTCTATAACATTTGTATAGGTTTTCGCGATGCCAGAAGCAGCAATTGGACTATTTCCTGACGTTGGTGCATCTTATTTTCTATCACGGCTTCCAGGGTTCTTCGGTAACTTGATAATTTATTTCCGTGTGTGGAGTTTTTGTTACTTACTAACAGATACTAAACAATTGTATTTACGTAGGAGAGTATTTAGGGCTGACTGGTGCTCGATTAAATGGAGCAGAGATGCTTGCATTGGGTCTTGGAACTCATTTTATCCCATCTGAGGTATACTCGCCTCTTTCAGCGTGTTCTACTTCAACTTGTCACACATCTTACTGTACTCGCATGTTTTTTACACAAAAGAAGCTATGGATTATTAATATTGCATATCGATTCGTGTAGAATATAAAATCTATGGAGACCGCCCTTGATGAGATGGCTGCTTCTTCAGATTCACCAAGTGTAGCAGCAATCTCTATGATTATTAACAAGTTTGCACAAAAAGTAAACGTCAAGCCTGAGAGTACATACAATAGGTACAACACACTTAATCTCAGGAGGCAATATATGGACCCATCTATCTCAATTGGGTCGATTTGGGTTATAATTTATTTTTGTTTTAACTCTATTTGATCAGGCTTGACATGATCAACCAATGCTTTTCGGGAGATTCATGTGAGGAAATATTATCATCATTGGTAAGTTTATTTACATTTTAATATATAACTGTATGTGATACGATGTTTTTAACACATGTGGTTCACATATCAGGAACGCTTGGCTGTTCAAGTTCAAGAAAAATGGATCCACAATGCAATAACCTCAATGAAAGCCGCTACTCCATTGGGTCTAAAGATTTTCTTGAGATCAGTATGTATAATAGAAATTTCAAGACAATGAACAAGTTCATTAATTGTGGATGACTGAACTTATGATAGTTTCTTTTATATGTATGTGATAGATTAGAGAAGGTCGGTCCAAAACTCTCAAGCAATGTCTTGAGACTGAATACGTTGCTATCTGTCACGTTCTTGGTAGAACGATTGGAAATGACTTCTACGAGGTTGTCTCATATTTTACACAAGTATTTGAATAATGAAATGTTTGATGTAGTCAATCTTATGTGCTTATTTTTTTCACAGGGATCTAGAGCTATGTTGGTCGATAAAGACAAGAAACCTCAGGTAAATACAGGATACGACTTTGAAATAGTTAAGCGAATCACTATTCAAGTGATTATGTAACTTACCGACAAGCGTGTTTAACTTTTGAAATTAACTTTAAACTTTCCCTGACCTCTAGTTTAATTCTGTCGATATATATAGTGGGCACCTTCAAAACTAGAGGAAATAAGTGACGACATGGTGTCCAAGTGTTTTTCAAGATCTTTCACTGAAGATGATGATTGGTTGCCTTTACAACTTCCGCGAAGATCTAATGAAGCCAACACACTTGCATCTAAACTCTAGAGCAAAGGTTCCTAACGTGTATAGGTAACCAATGAACCTTCAACTTTCAAATGCTTATATGTATGGTCCTGGCAATAATCTATGTGTTTCAACCAACTTTTGTGTGATCTATCTGCTGGTGTTTTAGAGCTTAATAAATTCGGGCTGTCATAAAGTGATATATATATAAGTTTATGTTGTCCTTCATAATAGTTATAGGAGTGTTGTGAATAAAGGTTGTTGTGACTTTCATTCGATTTATGAAATACAAATGGTTGGTGTTTGTTTATCGATTAAAAATTCAGCACGAAAGGCTTTATTATATCACTGAACCGCCTCCATTGAGAGGAATCAGGTGCCTCAAACTAAAATGGTCATTAATCAAGATTTGATAGTTGATCAAAACTACAAAGAAAATAGTAAGAAAAGAACACAAATAACTAATCAACATATAGCTTAGTTACACTGTCTTCAATAAGAGAATCAACAAGTGTCGAGATTAGAAGTTGTTTTAACTTATGAGTTTATTATATATATGTTGAGGACTTGGTGTTCTTTCATCTTTTATGCATATGTTGAGGCGGAGCCAAAAACTTATGGTGGATAGCAAATTATAAAAATAATTAGATATTTTAAAGACCAAAATATTGTTTAGTACCCTGAACTTGATTAAGTGAAATTTTTAGTACCCTGAATTTTTATTGGTGCAACATGGTACCCTGAACTTGTCTAAGTAGAATTTATACTACCCTATACCCACTTAATACATAAACTCGTTAGGAATTTAATGGTCACT
>BQNB010042884.1:2937-45850 GCA_026074375.1 Tanacetum coccineum | reverse complement strand
ATTAACATTGAGCATTATATCATGTGAAAATACCTAAAAGTATACGGAGAAAGGTAGTCAACTACTTCTGGTGCAGGTTACGATGAAAGAAAACAAAGATAAGTCGAAGGAGAAGCGACTCGAAGACGTGCGGACTGTATGGGACTTTCCAGAAGTCTTTCCTGAAGACTTACCTGGATTACCACCGAAACGATAAGTTGAATTCCAAATCGACTTAGTCCCAGATGCTGCACCTGTAGCTCGAGCCCCGTATAGATTAGCATCGTAGGAAATGGAAGAATTGTCTGCTCAACTACAAGAACTTTCTAACAAAGTATTCATAAGACCAAGTTCCTCACCCTGGGGAGCTCTAGTTTTGTTTGTCAAAAAGAAAGATGGCTCTTTTCGGATGTGTATCGACTACCGTGATCTTAACAAGCTTAATGTGAAGAATCGATACCCACTTCTAAGAATCGACGACTTGTTTGATCAGTTACAAGGATCGAGTGTGTACTTGAAGATCGACTTGAGGTCTGGTTATCACCAACTCAGAGTTCGTGATGAGGATATCCCAAAGACGGCGTTTAGGACCCGGTATGGTCACTATGAGTTCCAAGTGATGCCTTTTTGGTTGTCTAACGCACCGGCAGTGTTCATAGACTTGATGAACCGAGTATGCAGACCATACTTAGATAAATTTGTGATCGTGTTCATCGATGATATCTTGATCTACTCGAAGACCAAGGAAGAACATGATGCACATCTTAGACTAATTTTAGAGTTGCTCAAGAAGGCAGAATTGTATGCCAAGTTCTCGAAGTGCAACTTTTGGCTGTCGAAGGTATAATTTCTTAGATACGTGATTGATAGTGAAGGCATTCACGTTGATCATACGAAGATTAAGTCAATCAAGGATTGGGAATCACCCAAGACCCCAACAGAAATTCGTTAATTTCTAGGTCTTGTTGGTTACTACCGACGATTTATCGAAGGTTTCTCCAAGATTGCCAAGCCTATGACGAAGCTGACTCAGAAAAGTGTAAAGTTCAATTGGGGTGAAAAGGAGGAAACTTCTTTCCAGACATTGAAGCAAATTGTGTAGTGCACCGATTTTGGCATTGCCCAAAGGAAGTGAAAACTTCGTAGTATATTATTATGCTTCTCACAAGGGATTAGACGCAATGTTGATGCAGAAGGAGAAAGTCATAGCTTATGCAACTCGCCAACTCAAAATTCATGAGAAGAACTACACGACACATGATTTGGAATTGGGAGCTGTAGTGTTCGCTCTCAAGATGTGGAGACATTACCTTTACGGCACGAAGTGCGTCATGTTCACTGACCATAAGAGTTTGCAACATATTCTAGATCAGAAAGAGTTGAACATGAGACAACGTAGATGGTTAGAGCTGTTAAGTGACTACGACTGTGAGTTACGTTATCATCCGGGAAAGGCGAATGTAGTGGCTGATGCGTTAAGCCGAAAGAGTAGACCTAAGCCACTACGAGTTCGAGCCTTGGTTATGACAATTGGTTTAAACCTTTAGTAAATTTGTTCAATTTCATTCTTTCATTAAAACTCAATAAAAAATTGAAATTAAAGCATTCCCATGTGATCATGGTGGTGAATTCTATAACCACACGCTTTAACGTCTCTTTGACAAAAATGGCATCGATATTCATTCTCTTTGACAAAAATGGCATCCTGTCACACCCCGTAAATTTCAGGTCAGCATTTTAAACCTTTCTGGTTATTATCTTTGACTTTTACATGTTACGTTTGAATCTGACAGTTTACCGGGAAGTAAACCGCGTAAATCTGAAAAACGTCATCAGGTGTGTCCCGGCATCAGTTATTAAATAAATTTAGGCCTTAAATGAGATATTTTAACTTTTCTAAGTGCTTCGTGATTTTTAATCACTTCCGATATTAATTTTAGGGTTTTATCTTTTAAATTGCGTTTTTCGCGTTTTTGACCAAACGGAACCCTAGAAACCCGCAATCTTTTCATGTAAACTCGAGTTATCATCCGTCAAGCATTGTAATGTTAAAATTTTTGTTCACCTCCCCTCTCTTGACATACTGGACGCCTAAAACTCAAGACCAAAACACCTTGAGCTCTAAATTAATTCATGAAGCATCTTTTGGATTTCCCATGCATGTGATCATGTAAGCATAAGATAGTGACTTATGAGGGAGTCACTCTCATGCACTCTTCACTAGTTTGACCTTCCCATGTGACACATACATGTATGTAAGGATTCTACTTGTACATTTGACCTCAACATGACCAACTTATGCATCTATAGTGAACCATGATTTAAAATTTAAACCCATTTGGGTCCTTGTAACTAGTTTCGACAGAAACCACAAAGGCACACCCCTTTGGTGTGTGTTAGCCACTTGATGCTTCCAACCAAGTCATAAAACCATAGTTCACTCCTATAAATACATCTCATATCACACACTTAGGGTTATCATTCCCATTTCAAAGCCACCAACATTTTCTTTCTCTCCTCCCTTCTTGCTAACCCACGGCTCAAAACCCCTCACTAGGGTTTGAGTTTCCTTTGATTTCTTACAAGATCCAATCATTTCAAGTTCATTTCCAAGGTTATCTAAGTTATATCCAAGTGTTGTTTGGTTGATTTCCAAGGGTTTTCTCAAGGTTATAAAATTAGGGTTTCTAATTTTATAAGTGGGTTTTATAGATCTAGTCATTTTGGGTATAGATCTTGTGATTCTCTACTTGTTTCTTCATTCTTGTAAGCATTCTTGGCCCATCTCTTGTTTCATTTCTTTTATTCTTATGAATATTGTTCAAGTTTAAGAGTCCATGTGTTTGTGTTACTTTTATAAAAAGAAATGATAAAAATATCTTGACAACTTTTATAAAAATGGAAGTATTATGTTTGTTGTTTTATAAGCTATGGTGAGATGAGTTGAAAAGTGGGTTGCAACAATAGATATGATGAGGTTAGGATAGATTAAGAGTGGTTTTGTTGGTTAGTTTTGGCGAAAAAGAAGTTAGGTTGGACTAGACACTATGGCGGTCTTATGGTTGAGTCTATGGTTAAGTCTATGGTACATATTCGAAAATGTGAGTTGCTGATTGAAAATGTAAAAGAGGTTGTAGGACACTTAAAAATGTTTTCAATAGTCGAAAAAGTAGTTTTTGGATAGCTCGTTTCGTATAGATAGATTTCCGTATATTAAACACCAAAAACGGACTTTAAACGGCCAAGTTATGGCGAAATGAATTTTGAAACACTTTTTGGAAAAACAAATAATGTAGTTGCTGATTGGATTAATAAATAAGGTTTACGGACACTTTCGGGCTTATTTGAGCTTTTAAAACCTTAGCGAAACATATAGAAACCTTAGGATATTAATTGGAAACTTTAGAGATGTCATAAACATTTTTATGAGATGTCGAGACTAACAAAAATGTAGGATTTCTAAAAATGATATATTTTAGCACATATTAGTTAAGTGAACATATGAGTCAAGCGTTTAGGTCGAGATAGTGCGTTTAGGAAATATGGATATATCAATTTATAGGGGACGGTATTAACGTCCCGAAACTAAAAACTTACCCAAAATAGAAAGTTACTAAAAATGGCAATTTTCGGATAAACGTCGGAACTTAACGAAAAACTCTATAATTTTATTTAGTCATACTTTATTAAATAAACTAAAGCGCAAACACACATGGATGTCTTTTCTCTTGAAAGCGTATCGTACAAGTTTCGGTTATCTTTCGTTTTCCTAAGACGCGTCGTTTATTTAGGTCGCGTGTAGGATCCTTCGGCTTTATTACTTCTCCGTTGATTATCGATTCACCACTTGCTTAAGGTGAGTTCATAGCCCCACGTTTTTACCGATTTACAAATGCTTTATACTTTGGGGTGAGAAACATTGTTTGCTTTTAAAATTGGACACAAGTTCTTAACGTGAGTTTTACATGTTTATGTGTTGCCTAAGTTTGCTTACAAACCACTATTGCCCGAACTATCATGAACCGTTAGTCACCTATGGCCAATTGGATTGGTTAAGTGAGCGCGAATGAATAAATAGATCTATTGGGACTAATTACCCCTATCTGGTTTGGTTCTAAATTAGCTGCGAACAAACAGATATATGTCATGTATGTGCGTTGTGGTGGTCTTTGGTTTGGGACACCAGTTAAGGGCAGGAATACTATGTGGCATGATATGATATGCCCTGTTGTTATTAGCATCGGTGTCATGAGCTTAGCGTAACAGTAAATACAATTTATGATGTTGAATCTGTAAAAAGTAGACCGCAGGCGTTTTGAAATCTTGTGGTCCACTCTTATACTAACTTAAACCTATGAATTCACCAACATTATGTTGACGTTTTAAACATGTTTTCTCAGGTGCTTAGCTTGGCTTGATTCTTGATGCTAAATGGAGTCTATGTGCTATGTGACTTCGCCAATTTCAAGACTTATCTATTTATATACTCGTTGTCATTATCAAATTTTATTATGCTTCCGCTACATTTAACTTTCATATGATCGGTTGTAAAACTTAATTAATTTTCTTTTATGCAACGAGTATATTTTTTCAAACGTCCATGATTAGTGGTCGTTCTTTATTGCTTTGTGTTCGATTGTTATGACGTCACGCCTCGACACTGTATTCCGTCCAGGCCCCGTCTGGGGGTGTGACAGATTTAGTATCAGAGCCATGGTTCTGAGAGAACCGATGTAGTTATAACTAGGATCTGTCTAAACCAGTATGTGAATCCCTATGTGCCTCTATATGTCTTACGTGTTGACTATCCTTGAATATATAAAATATATATATATATATATATATAAGATTCCTATATATACTTGAGACTATTATATATTGCCATATTTACCTTACCATTCATTTCATCGTTTCTTTATACCTTGCATGGTTTCATATAAAGGAGATTAATATAAACTTCTACTTGTGCAGATCATGGCAGCTTCAGCTATTGGTTAGTTCTTCTGATTCCGGATTAGTAGTGTGGGATCACCGCCCTCTCGGGTTTACTCTTTTTGGTATAACTACTGGTTAATTCCTTCTACATTCTTGGTTGCTTCCAGAGACATCTATTAATTGCTCCTGTTATTTCATCTGCCGCTCCTGTGGTTAAGACGACTCTTGTCGCTTCACCCACTTGATTGTACTTGTTCCTATACGGGTTCCAAATCTGAGATTCACCAGATGAGATGTCTTCACCAGAGCACATTTCCCCGCTACTAGCATTATTTTCACCATCTATGCATTAATTTTTCAGAGGCTATCCTGATTCTTCTGATGGACCACCATCGCATGACCTTATGTTGCTACCTTGCTCGTTGGAGGAGCAGGGTAACAACACGTCCATCATCATCATATGAGTTTCCTATTGCTCCTGTTACTGCCCACCCGGGATTCGTCGACGGTCAGCGATTCTTATCCGACCCGGGGAGGCTATGTCCTATTAGGTCGACTAACCGCACCCATCTTAATGGGCCGCGTAAGTTGTTGACTGCGAGGAAGAAATGTGGACCTTTACCAGGTCGCAATTAGCATAGGAGCATGCATCACCTTCTCTTTATACCACACCCCATCTTCTTCAGTTCATGCATCGGATTCTTCACCCAGTTCATTCTTCGGTTTGGATGCACCAGATCAGGCTCATCTGGATCTTCGGGCTAGAGATTATGACACCTAGATTGTGTTACCCTCGCGGAGATGCCACCAAGACGAAGTGAGGCATTTGCATCGTTGGTTTCTGCTCCCTTATCTACTTGTATCCACCGACTACATCAAGTCCATCATCAGGAGATTCCGTCAGAGTGACCTGCATTCATCCTTCACATTCTCTGGACCATCCGCAAGAGATGTAGATCCCCGGTTGATTTTGTACCATCATCTACGCCAGTTATGGGATCATTAGCTCCTACCCGTGTTAATCTCTACCCACCGTAAGATGTTCAGGAAGATTCATATTCGTCTGAGCTAGCCGATTGAGGAGATACTGAGATTGATCCTATAGAGACTTAGGTTGATATGGAGTTGGGGTATTGTGTGATGGGGATGAATGTTAGAGATCAATGTTGAGATTGACCCTAGGGATGTCAGGGATGACACCGAGAGTAAGAGGCTGACACGACAGTGCTGGAGACACGTCGTAGGTAACGACCCGATGGTCGCACTTGGAGAGAAATAGTTGAGGAGGAGATTGTAGAGCTAGCTGGAGTGGATTCTATGAATCATCTGGCACAAGGATAGCATTGTTATGTATTCGAGATATGCCATTAACTTAATGATGATGTGCGCGTGGACTTTACCATCAACATGTCTGAGGTTCAATTGATCGATTGTCGGGAATGAGACTTTCAGTAGACGAGTTGGAGGATGACAGTGATAGCTAGGAACAGAGTGAGTTTAGTATGCTAGAAGGATTGACAGCTTGAGGTTGGAGAAACCTCAAGGTTCGTGCTATGTTGGATATCGAGAGGGATCGTGAGACAGTCTTCGACTTCATATGTCTCTTTCACAAAGGACATAACTTCAGGGTTTCGTAGGGATCGTGATTAAACACGGGGGTAGGACACCGGAGGATGGAGTATGTAAGTTGATAGAAGTTTGGGTTTTTTCTCCCCTTAGCACAAGTATACCATGATCATGTAAGACACTCAGACTTGATGGTTAGGTGCTAGATATAAGCATAAGAAATAAATAGTGGATCATGTACCTAATTTTAGAATTTGGTTGGTAACCGAATTATGCTTTTATTCATGAAATGAAAAGCTTGTTTTGACTCTCTTGCTTATTTATCTATATGTTATTTTATTCCGTTCAGCAATCGTGGTTGTAAATCATATTTAATTTCATAGCATGTATTCAATTATCGTTATCTAATAATCGGGTATCGTTTCAGAAATCTCACCATGGGTTGTGTCTATGTGATGTAGAACAATGACTACACTCGTTCGGTAATGACCTTGCCGCAATTGAGTAAATGAACACATCAACGTGTGGGACGCAGCTCTAGAGGCTCGTCGCGTTACCCGAGATCTTGAAATCGGGGAAAAGGAATCAAGAGGAGATGATAATGGAGATGGTAAAAAAAATGAAATAGAAAGAGGAATGTAATAGGAAATGGTAATGGAAAATGGTACTGGAAAAGGAAACAATGAGGCGACAACGGTGATGGATAATGAGAACCGAAATGTGACGGAAGAGAGCGATAGGCATGTTGCTCGTTAAGGTCCTTACAAGATTTCATGAAATGAGTCAACCACAGTATGAAAGGAACAGAAGGTTGCGGTTGGGTTTGTGAAAAGATGGAGTGGAAAATAATGGAATCTATCTTTCACACAGCAACTGTCCCGAAGAGATATCAGGTGAAGTATGCTACCTTAACTTTAACTCGACCGTGCATTAACCAGGTGGAATTCTCAACAAGAGAACATCGAAACGATGTTGCCATACGCATAATCAAGGAGAGAGCTGTTAAAGTTGATGACTTAAGTGTGTACTTGCCTAAAATGCGATCCAAAAGAAGGAAACCGCAGTTGTGTGAATTTGTCGGTGAAGAACAATCACATGCTACTTACACTCCAAGGTTTTCCAAGACCTTACCATGAATGTACAAAAATGGCCCCCGAGGAGGAATTCGGTAGAGAAATTCAATGTAGGTCCTCCTGATAAATCCAAGGGAAGTTCATTGCTGTCAGAAGCGCCACAGATACAAGAAGCTTTACGAATTGCCACCAACTTTGATGGATCAAAAGTTGAAGGCTATGCTGTACGAAACTGCATAGAACAAGAGGAGATTGGAACACAACTTTAAAACAACCGTGGGAAACAACCAGCCCAAAAACGATAGAATACTGGAGGTCAGAATGTTTCTAAGCCTATATGGCGTTAACAATGAGTAAGAATGCTATGAAGAACACTTCCGATTTGCAATAAGTGTAAAAGAACCCCCCTACACCACGAAGACAGTGTACGTGCAAAAGTGACATAATTGTAAGAGGATTTGGACAGTCTGCCAGGGATTTGCGGAATCTGATTTGTGACTATACCTACTCAAAGAACACTAGGCGGAGATCAGGGAGGTATTACGTGTTTTGAGTGTGGTGCAACAAGGACCATTACCAAAGGATTTTCCCAAAGTCAGAAACAAAACCGTGGGGAACAAAGCAAGAGTTCCTAATGCCGAAGAGGCAAGCATATGTCCATAATGAGAGTGAACAAAAACCCGGGATCCAACACTGTCTCGGGTACGTTCCTATCTCAACGATCATCAGCTATATGTTATTTGATTCGGGTGCCGATAGAAGTTTCGTATCAAATACTTTTAGTGCATTGCTAGATATCATTCCCTCTGCCTTAGACGTTAGTTACGCTGTCGAGCTAGCTGACGAAAGAACTTCAGAAACCAACACTGTGCTTAGAGGCTGTACATTAGGATTGTTAGGACATCCATTTAATATCGACCTGATGCCTATAGATTTGGGTAATTTGACGTTATCGAACGCATTGAATTGGTATACACAGATCATGCTGAGATTGTTTGTGACGAGAAATAGTGGTGTATTCCTTACGGAAATGAAATTCCTGATCGTTCAAGGAGACAAATGTGACAAGGAGAAGAATAACGTTGAGCATTATATCATGTGTAAAGGCCCAGAAGTATATGAAGAAAGTTTGTCAAGTATTTCTGGCGCATGTTAACGTGTAAAGGAAAACAAAGACGAGTCGAAAGAGAAGCGACTCGAAGACGTGTCGACTGTACGGGACTTTCCAGAAGTCTTTCCTGAAGACTTACCTGGATTACCACCAATACGACAAGTTGAATTCCAAATCGACTTAGTCCCAAGTGTTGCACCTGTAGCTCGAGCCCCGTATAGATTAGCACCATCAGAAATGGAAGAATTGTCTACCCAACTACAAGAACTTTTTGACAAAAGATTTATAAGACCAAGTTTCCTCACACCGGAACTGGGGAGCTCGCGTTTTGTTTGTCAAAAGAAAGACGCTCGTATTTCGATTGTGTATCGACTACCGTTAAACTTAACAAGCTATTGTAAAAAGAATCGATACCGTACTTACCGAGAATCGACGAGTTGTTTGATCAGTTGCAAGGATCAAGTATGTACTCGAAGATCGACTTGAGGTCTGGTTATCACCAACTCGGAGTTCATGACGAGGATGTTCTAAAGACGACATTTAGGACCCGCTATGGTCACTACGAGTTTCAAGTGATGCCTTTCGGGTTGACTAACGGGCCAACAGTGTTCATGGACTTGATGAACCGGGTATGCAGACCATACCTAGATAAATTTATGATCGTGTTTATGATGAGTATCCCCCTTTAAAGATCTACTTCGAAGACCCAGAAAGAAAATGAAGCACATCTTAGACTAATTGTGGAGTTACACAAGAATGAAGAATTGTACCCAAGTTCTCGCAGTGAGCGACTTTGGCTGTCAATGGACACTTTCTTGGACACATTGATGAATATGAATGGCATATCACGTTGATCCTGTGAAGATTGAGTCAATCAAGGATTGGGAATCACCCAAGACTCCAATAGAAATTTGCCAATTTCTAGGTCTTGCCGGTTACTACCGACGATTTATCGAAGGTTTCTCCAAGATTGCCAAGCCTATGACTAAGCTGACTCAAAAAGTTAAAGTTTCAATGGGAGGTAAAAAGAGGAAACTGCTTCCAGACATTGAAAGTCAAAGTTGTGTAGTACACCGATTTCTGCATGCCCGAAAGGAAGAGAAAACTTCATAGTTATATGGTGGATGCTTCTCACAAAAGATTAGGCGCAATGATAATAGCAAAGGAGAACGTCATAGCTTATATGCAACCCGCCGAACACAAAAACCATGAGAAGAACTACAGCGACACATGAATTGGAATTGGGAGCCATGGTGTTCACTCTCAAGATGAGGAGGCATTACTTTTACGGCACTGAAGAGCGTGTGTTTCACTGATCAATAAGAGTTTGCAACATATTCTAGAATCAGAAAATAGTTGAAACTCTGAGACAACGTAGATGGTTAGTACGTTAAGTACTACGACTGTGATACGAATGATCACCCGAGAAAGGCGAATGTGGTGGGCTGATGCGATTGAGCCCGAAAGAGTAGACCTCAGCCACTACGAGTATTTCGAGCCTTGTATGACAATAGGTTTAAAACCTCGTCTGTGCAGATCTTGAATGCGCAAGATTGAGGCAAGAAAGGAAGAGAATTAATAGAACACGAAGGATTTGTGTGGCATGATTAAAGATCTGGAGGCACGTGCAGAGAAACGTTATGTATAAAAGAATAGAAGTTGGGATACCCTGTATATTGGTGACTGAGAAACTTTGATTATGCCTGATTCACATAAGTCAAAGTATTCGATCTACACCATAAGATCGGACAAGATGTAACAAGAATTAAGGAAGCTATAACTGGAGCCCAGACATGAAAGCAAAAATTGCCACGTATGTCAGTAAATGCATGACTTATGCAAAGGTTAAAGCATAATACCAAAAACTATCCGGTTTGTTAGTTCAACCAGTAATCCCAATATGGAAATAGGAGAACATTACAAAGGATTTCGATTACTAAGTTACCTAAGACGACTCCCCTATCAAGAATAATTTGGGTAATTAACACGACTCACAAAGTCTGCACATTTCTTTACCAATTAGAGGAAACCAACATAATGGAGAAGTTAACAAGACAATACTTGAAAGAAGTAGTCTCAAGACATGGAGTGCCAGTTTTGATTATTTCTGACTCGTAGACAATTAAATTACGTCTCATTTCTGGAAACGTTGAACGAAGCCCTAAGGTACTCACTGATGAGTGAGTACGGGCTTACCATCCACAAACAGATGGCAAGTGAGAGGATCATCCAAATGTAGAAGAAGTGGCTACGAGCGTGTGTGATGACTTCAAAAAGGGATGGACAGACACTACCATTGATAGAGTTTCTCCAACAACCACAGCTATCATACGATATTACAGCTGCACCTTTTAAATGTGCGTATGTATGGTTCTGCAAGTGTCGGTCATCTAACTGTTGGGCTGAGGTGGGAATACGCTCATCTTATGGGCCCATAAATTGTTTCGTAGGAAACAACAGAGAAGATCATCCAAATCAAGCATCGTCTACAAGCTTTACCAAGTGATCACAAAGGCGCCTACGCTGATAAGAGACGAAGCCATTGAGTGGTACAAGTTGGGGATAAGTCTAATTTGAAAGTATCACCCTGGAAGGGAGTGATACGTTTCCAGGAAACCTGGGAAAGCGAACCCTCGTTTAATATTGGACCTGTTAAGAAATCTCGCAAACGTTGGAACGGTTGCATATCGACTTGAGTTACCCGAGAAACTGAGCCGTGTTCATAGTTACTTTTCACGTCTCAAACCTTAAGAAGTGCTTATCCGATGAACCGCTCGCTATTCCGTTGGACGAAATCCACGTCGACGACAACCACTATCAACTACATTGAACGAAACCTGTTGAAGTATGGACTGCGAAGTTAAACGTTTAAAGCACATTTCGTTTAGCATAATCGTAGTAAGGTCCCGTGCAATTTAAGAAGAGGTCCCGAGTATACTTGGGAGCGCGAATACCAAATGCAGAAAAAGTACCCTTATCTTTTTGTTAACCCTGAATCTGCATCTTAAGCTACATCCTGAGCTTTGAGGACAAAGCTCTTTTAACGGGGAAAGGATGTCACACCCCGTAAGTTCAGGTCAATATTTTTAAACTTTTTCGATTATTATCTTTGACTTTTACATGTTACGTTTGAATTCATGACAGTTTACCGGGAAGATTAAACCGCGTAAACCTAAAAATCGTCATCGGGCGCGTCCGGCATCGGTTATATAAATTAATTATAGGCCTTATATGGCGATATTTATAAACTTTTCTAAGTTGATTTGGTGTTTTTAATGCACTCCCGATATTAAATTTTAGGGTTTTAATCTTTAAATTGCGTTTTCCCGCGTTTTATTGACCACACAAACCCCGAAACCCCAATCTTTCGTGTAAACCTCGAGATATCGTCCGGCGCAAGCAATGTACGTGTCAAAAATTTTCGTTCATATCTTCCCCCTCCATAAATTCGGACGCCCAAAACCATAACTATATCACCTTGAACTCAAAATTAAATAAAAGGCATCTATTTTTGAAACATGCACCCATGTGTACATGCAAGTATAGAAAATGACATCATAGAGTTGTCCACTCTTATGTGTAGACATCCATGCAAACATTCGACATGTGATACGGTTAGGAAATATTGTAAAGTACTGCTAGGGCAGATAAACGAAGTACGTTGTGATATTAAAGTACTGTTCATTATGTAAAGTACTGTTTAATTTAATGAAAAGTACTTTGTAGCAATATCAAAGTAACTGCTTATACAGTTTTTGAGTTTTAGAAGGACTTGACAACTAGGAGAAGATATACATTACGAGTTGTATTAGGCAAGATAAGCCATGTGGCAGGTTGTAAAGCCCAAAAAGGGTTAACCTTGATGGTCTATAAAAGGACCCCTTGGGAAAGCAATAGTTAGCATTCAGTACGATTCTTAGAAGAAGTGTAACGATTAGTATATATTGGTGTATTAGGAATCTGCAAGTATAGGCAAGGTCCAGGTGTGAATATACAAAGTAAATCTAATGATTATAGGCTGTTGGTTCTTCTTAAATTATCAATTAGATTCCGCATAGTTAGATAGTCTACAGAGTCAGCGGTTTCAATAGTTAATATCTGGATTTATTCAAGGTAGTAAATATCCTTTAACAATCTAAAGGTTCCACATATTAGAGTACATCCGATCCTACACTGGTATCAGAGCATTGTGAGGAAACTCGATTAGAAGAACTTTGAAACATCCGATATCTTTGTCAAAACACTACGAAGTCTGAAGCGAAAACCACCCTCCAGCCTCATCTGTCACTGCACTACGAATTCCGAATCATCAGACGGTGAGTATGACCTATGGTGCATGAAATGAGACAGTAAATTGCAATTACTGAACAAATTCTATGGGATAATAAACACCAATGTGACCATGCTACAACAGAAACCAGCTTCTTCCTCAGGTCAAACCTTCTTCCCCGAAAACTTCAATTGTTGTCAAAGCAAAGGAAAACAATGCGAAAGCTCTCAACAAATTTCCTCTCTGTACAATACCAGATAGACATCTCTTGAGCTTCCATGATGCCAAGATTGCCAAGGGAGTTTGTGGCTGCTATAAAATCACGAATTTGGAGGGTAATAAGAATCTAAGAAGATGCAGTAAGAATCTCTTGAAACAACAGTTATTGGAGACCTTGTTTTGAGCCAGAGAAGAGCTAGACTCAGCATACGACAGATTCCAGAACATTATTAGTATGCTAGAGTTGTATGATGCTAAGGTAACCAGTGAAATGCACATTTTCAAATCTTCTACTAGAAGTCTACCATCTGTGTGGCATAAGTTTGCTACAAATGATTAGAGGACTACCCTGGATGTAGATGAATTTGGATTTGGATGATCTTTATAAGCATCTGAATGTGTATAGCAATTGAGTATGAAGAGTGCTTTTCAAGTTCAAATTCACAAAGTATTGCTCTTTATGTCTGGCTATAAATCAAAGGCATACTACTCTATGACAAGAGTACTACGCTGATGATATAATCTGAAATCATACACCAAAGGTTATGCTCAGGCTTTCATCAGCAAGTTGCGAGAAACTCTCAACTCTCTCTTCTTTCAACTCAGACTCAAATCATACAGTTCCTTTCTTTTGCTCAATAAGCTTAGCTATGCTGAAACTCATGAGATGAGGACTTGCTGCAAATTGATGCTGAGTGGCTAGGGAAGAAATTGACGATGCAGATCATAGCAAGTAGATCTATGATACACTGCACAAGAATAAGAAAGTTCATGAGAAAGACAGGAAGACCCATAGACCTCAAGCCTAAAAATGAGAATACACAACACTTTGACAAAGTCCTCAAGAGTCACTAGATGCCTTTAACTGACAGAAGTTTGACTATCACATTGCTAGGGAATGCAAGTTTGCTAAATATCAGGAAAACAGAGCAAATGGAAGTAAGGAAAAGAGAATAGTTCCCTTTGAAGATTCAAACTCAAAAGCTTTGGTAGCATAAAGACATCCAAGGTGAACATTACTGGACCAAGGAATTTGATGAAGATCTGTGACTGTATTGCTTATGGGCACTAGTACTGGAAATATGAAGAAAGATGAATGTAGCATAGAGATTGATGCAGACCATAGTGGATCTTGGACAAGATGGACTGGAGTTTTTTGACTGGACGAAAGAAGCTGATAATGCACCAGTTGCTCATGCTTTTAGATGGCTACAACTCAACCGAATATTCTTCAAAACTCAGAAGGTACCCTACTGTTCTAATTGCAGTAAATCTATAAAAATTGTTGGAATATATTAATCACACTGAAACCAAGATAATTTTCAAAGAGATAGGTTAGTAAATTCAGGGATATCAATTGAGCTAGAATCATTAGAGGTCATAAAATAATTAGACACATGAAAGAATGAATACGCATAGAGCGGTGTATTAAATATGTACTGATGGAGTATGATAAAAATGAGGGATTGGAAATTATAGGCGAAAAACAAACAGAACTTGATAAAGTGTCCATAAAAGAAAGGGATGACAACTGAAAGAAAAACTTGAAAAAAGGAGCAATGCTCCTATATTGCAAAACTGAAATCCTCAAACAAACAAAAAGCTCTTTTGGTCTGATAAAACCAGTTATAGGATTTGGATTTTAATATAGTAGTACAGATGAACACGAAAGTAACAACTACATTCTTGGGATGAAACATTGACAGGTCCTTTGTAGAAATTTCAAACGAAAAAAGGCATACAAAGCCAGAACCTCCACCCACAGTTTCAATTATACACAGACACCTAGGCAGATGTTGCTTTTTACTGGAAAATGATGAGCTACGCAATCAGGAATAAGGTGATTAACAAACAAAACTCAGAGTCTAGTGTGAACAGCATATGAATCTTAGTGAATCCTAAAAACAAGAGATGAACTCTATTAAAAAACAACAAGAACAAACCAGAAACACTGTTAATCTCTAACACTGCTAGAAACAAAGTCATTATGAAGATTGGTTGATAGTGATGAAGAAGAGGATTACCACAAGGATTTTCAGAAATTAAGAAGCAAAACTGTATTTTGTGAAATAGAAACATCTTCTGAAAACAAATCACCTAGTGAGTAAGTGATAGTTTTGGATCAAAGATCTAGGAGAAGGGGACTTGGGTACAAAGATGGTAAAGTGATGCTTTGTATGTTACAGTCCTGATCACTTGATCAAGGATTGTGATCCACATGAAAGAAATCTCAAACAGACCCAAAAACCTAAACCATTGGAAACACACATGCGTTCAATGAAGGGACTCAAGATCACAGTTTGGAATAAACACATGTCGAGGTAAATCACCAAGAAAATTTCTCAAGTGACCTAATAGCACCCTTCCATCAGAAAGATGGTCTTTTATCCATCAGCATTACTTACACAGGGAAGGTTTGAAAAGTACTGTTAGAATCAAAAAAATGTCGACACAGCAGTACCTTCACAAAGTACTGCTAGTACATTTTACCAAAATACTGCTAGACCAAATGTATCCAAAGCAGTACTTTCACAAAGTACAGCTAGCTCATATTCCCAAGAACAGTGTATAGCACACAGTACTGAGGTGACCTTATTATCGGAAGAATGGATAAATTGTAAGTCACCAAGAGCTACAAGCTATTCCAGCCACCCACAGGTATTTTCAATACAAGAACGTTGACCAGACCAAAAAAGCCCAAAACCAATTATAAAATCCTAAATGAGGCTTAAAGAAAAGAAAGTACTTGCTGGGCAACACAACCAGTCAGTAACTATCACACAGAGCTAAGGGGAAAAATGGAGTGTGGACAAGTCCAACACAAACCTAGTAAGGACCCACAGTGCAGGGCTTACCTGAGATCACAACACTGGCACAAGAATAATCATGGATCTTACACACTCACAAAGAAATTTGCGTATCAGCTAACATTCATTAGGAGGAATTCAAGTACAGTAATGACTTGCAGGTTCCTCAAGAGATCTAGTTAAAAATCCTTTAATTGTGTGTCAGGAGGCAATCCGAAGAGGAACTTAAAGATCATGCTATTATTAATAGTGGTTGCTCTGGAAGTATGACAACAGACAAGGTAACAAAGCTACTTAGATTTTCCAAGGATTACAAAGGAGGTTATGTCGCGTTTGGTAATATCCTAAGTAAGGAAGAATCACCAAGAAAAGCGTGAACCATTCAAGACGATCATGCAATAGATTTTCATAATGTCAGCACAGTGAAAGGAACTCAAATTCAATACTCTCTTATCTGACTCTAGATCTGTGACTAAAAGCATAATGTTCTCGTTAAGATTCTTGAGTGTCTAATTCCTATCACCAAATTAATGATTGATTGATGAATAAAACACACCCTTGTCTTTTATCTCATAGCTCCTAGAAAGAATGAGTTATACAGTCTGAATTTTCAAAAGTTACATTCCTTCTGGAGGATAACATGTTTATAGTCTGCCAAAAGCATCTAAAAAGATGAAAGCTAATTTTGTTGTCACAGGAAGAATGGGCGACGTGAATACTCTTCAAGAAATATCAACAAATTGGACCAAGACCAATCTCTGGTCAGGAGGTCACACTACCTGATCCTAAAAATTCCAAAACCATGATTATTCATGTCGGCTTGTAAAGGGTAATCACAACATAAGGCTTCCATTCTGCAAGAAGCCTGAAGGAGTAATGCACTTTAAAGAACCTTCTAGAGATTGACTACCATATGTGGATTATTTGCGGACACCAGTATTCATAGAAAGTTTGAACAGAAAAAGTACTGCTTATGTGTTAAACTGATTGAGTTTGCAGACATTTAGCTAGGTGTTTTTTCATGGTCTACAAGGAGAGACAATATGATCATACTTCATGATTTGAATGTGGGCTTAGAAAACAAGCTAAGACGAAAAGTGAAGGACCATCAGGTGTAGACCATGGACAGAGTTCAAAAATAAGTTTGACAGAGAAATGAACTTTCGAGTCTAAGAAATGTGAATCACATGTAGACGTAGCAGTATCTGGCAAGGACTACCACATACAAAATGGCTGTTGGCTTAGAAGAGAGGAAAGTGAATAGGACTCTCTCATTGAGGACTAGCCTTAGAACCATCCATGCTTGCAGCACTTCCACATTCTACCAATTCAATACTCAGGGCTTAAGCAAGTAACATACCTGCTTATTAATGTACTAAACAGGGTATGCTGTGACTCAAACCCTCAAATGAAGACCCTTAGAGTTTTGTTGGATGAGAAAATACACCTAACGATACAGCTTCATGAAACCATTTGGATTCCTTTGACAATCATTAGAATACCATCAGGATCATATTAAGTAAATTTCGAAGGAAAATCAAAACGGAAGGATAATTGTTGGGTTACTCAACTAACATCAAAGTTTTAGAATGTCATAAACAAATAAGGGTGCGACCGAGAAAGTACAAGATGATCTTCATGTGGATTTTCTTGAGGTATATGCATCTCCTCAAGCAAAGTACCATGAATTATCGATTGTTTGACCTTGAACATTCTATCTCCTTCACTGAACTTACTCTACATACCTAGTAAGAAAGAAAAATCAAGTCTTAATAAAATAACTAAGATATCACACAGCCATGTAAAACAATCCAATTCAGATGACTTTTGAAGATGAAGATTGTATCAGCATTTTCATGAAGTTCATGATCAAGCTCCATTGGAACAAACTGTTTCAAGAAGCCATTACAAATGATGCTCTAGAACAAGATATTTCTGGCATGAAAGTTAGCTGTGTAAGTTGAAAGAAGTTCTCCATTGACCATCGAGAACATCCAAAGATCTACAGAAGAAGATTTTGGAGAGAATCTGATGCTGCCCAGAGCTTTCTCATTGCACATCGACTCATATGGAAACTCAAGAGAATAGCAACTGAAAAGAGAAAAGAAAAAGGCAAGAGAAATTTATAGAACTATCAGAGTCTGATGATGAGATATGCCTACGTAAGGAATTTATCATGGAAATTCCTTAGGATGATTAAAATAAATATATTAGATGGAAGAGGTAGATTCTGATCTCAACAATATGGAGTAACACCATAGATGTTTAGTTTCTTCTTCACACTCAGAAATTCATTAAAAAACATCCACAAAGGTCAGATCATTGGTCCTACTACCAGCATCATGAGTCTAAAATAACAAGAAAAACAGCTGTCAAGTTACCTCTAACCCCACAATCAAGCATGTTGAGGCTTTTATTTGTAAGCACAATAAAACAAATCACAAAAGCATCCAGCAGACATGCTTGGTTTGCCTGCTTTTTAACTCCAAGAATTAGACCCCAAAAAGATATCACAAGCATTGCAAGAAGACACGTTGGGTTGAAGCAATGCAAGAAGAAAAAACTAAGCTTCAGTTCAAGCCATACACAAAATGTATTGAGGTCTGTTATGTGATTACCCAGATGGAAAAGAGTTTATTGGAAACTTCAATAGGGGTCTTCAGAAACAAAAGAATGAAATAGGTACAATCATCCCAAGAATAAAGCAAGACTTGTTGCACAGGGATATTAAGCACATGTTAAGAAGTGTAGATTATGATGCGTTCTCTTCGCACCATTACGCCATAACTTTCAAAGCCTACGACACTTATTACGGACCTTTGCATATTCTTTACAATTGGAGCGATTATCCGTTTATCTAAATGTAATGTCAAAACAGTGCGACATTTTCATGTACGCGACCGATTCATCCTCAATAGAATCTATCTCCCACAACAACTAACGAGCGATATAGGAGTATCAATAAGAGAGAGAATCAAAATGTATAAATACATTCTTCTGTGATATTGCCGCATAACCAAAATGCACACCTTTTGACATCCATTACGATAAACGGAGACAATCCCATAAAAGATGCAAAGGCCAAAAATAGTCTGCATGGCATTCAATCTTTCTGGCAACTGAGGTGCAAAAACTTCATCATAAATCTACAACCTTCTGTCCGTCATATTCTCTCCTAGTGCATACACGCTTCTTGCTTTAATTCATGAATTGAATCAGTACCCGTATTTTCATATCTTTTGTTTCTGAAGACACACCATTAAGTTTCTCATAAACTCATTCTTTCCATCTGGTAAATCTCACATAACCTCCCAATATTGACATTTGTCAGGCTTCTGAACTGAACCAGTTCTTCATTCGCATTGCTGTCAACCCAACTTTCTCACCTTAGCAACTGCTTGTGATAACTTCTATGGGTTCTTCTTGAGATAAAAAACAGCATACAACATGACTGCTGATCATTTATGTGATTTGCTCTAATTTTGCTTACAAAATACAGCTCAACCCATGCTTGATGTCTCGGTAGTAAGGTAACTGGCAGCTGTTTTCTTGTGATTTTCAACTCCTCGAAAGCCAGCAGGACCAATGACTGACTTTGTGGATGATTTGCTTGACAATGCCCTGAGTGTTGAGAAGAACTAACATCTATGGTGATTATCCATATTGTTAAAGATCAAGATCTATCTCCTTCCTCAATATCTTTATTTCATCATCAAAGGAATTTCCATAAAATTCACCGTATGCAAATCATCACAGACTCTGCTATAACTCATAAATTTCTTAGGCCCTTTTTCTTTTTCTCTTTTCAGATGCAATTCTCTTGATTTTTCCAGATTGCAAGTATGAGCAATGAATCTCTTAGAAGCATCAGAATTTCAAACATCTTCTGTATCTTGCGTCATCTATGGTCAAGTGGAACTTCTCTTAAACCAACAGTAACCTTTCCACCAGTATCCTTGTTCTGAGCATCATTACTTATAATGGCTTTTCCCTGAGAAACTGCTATTTGACTTCCAATGGACAGCGACTGAGAAATCATGATCCTATAAAACTGACTGCATCATTACATCTTCACAAGCATCAGAATTGGCTTGTTTTACAGCTTCGTATCATACTTGATCTTTCTTTCCTTACGCACGAATGAAGTTCAGACTGAAACGGACGATCAGACACATGTACAAGGTCAAACACACTCCCTATCATGCGACCTTTTCCTTTCTGATATTCATCTGATCCTCAAGAAAATCCACATGAAGACAATCTTGTACTTTTCTGGTGACCCTATTGTATACTCTAAACCAACCTTTGATGTTAGCTCATGATGAGTACCCAATACAAATAATACCTTCTCCTTTGATTTCCTTCAACTCTCTACTTCAAATGATCCATGGTATTCAATATAGTCAAAGGACATACACAAAATGGTTTCAGAAGCTGATGTTTAGGGTAGATTTCTATTCCCCCTACAAACACAACTCATAAAGGCAGTCCTTCATTTCACCACAGTTTAGTCCACCAATAACCCTGTATTGTACATAACAAGCAGTATGTACAGCTTCAGCCCAGAATTCGAATTGGCTAGAAGTGAATCTGCCAAGCATGGTTCTAGCTGCCCTCAATGAGAGCTCCTATTCTCTTCTCCAGGCAACACCATTTTGGCGTACAGTTTCCTTGCCAATAACTGATAACTCCTCCTAATGGATTCCTATCTTGGCACAAAATTCATTCATCATCACTTAATTTTTGAACTCACTGACCCCCATGGTCACACCTGATGGTCTTCCACTTTTCGATCATAAGCTCTTTCTAAGCTCCACAATCAAAATCATGAAGTAATTGTCATATGTCCTCATCTTTGTAGTACCTAGAAAAACACCTCAGCTAAATCTACTGCAACTCATCAGTTACCACTAAGCAGTAACTTTTTCCCTGTTCATACTTTCTACTGAAACAGAGACCCAAATAAATTCCAATCATGGAGCAACTCTAAGGGTTCTGTAACTGGTTTTCTACTCAAGCTTCTGCAAGAAGCCTGTATGTATGTTTGACCCTTCTAATACCAGAACATGAATAATCATGTTTGAATCTCTTAGAAGGCTAACCGATTCTCCTACCAATTCCTCTTGACCATATCGTCGATATTCTTAGACAGTTCACCGTCGCCCCAATCTTCAGGGTGTCCAACAACACAGCTTCATCCTTTAATGCGTTTGCAACTATACAATGGTCCTCCTCCACAAAGGAATGATACTTTTGGTTAACATCCAGACTGTTTACATCATTCTTACTCAGAGCTCTGAGAAGCAACAAGGTTTTCATAACTTTATGCAGTCTGGGGATAAGAATTAGACCCTCAGAATCATTAAAGTAGAACAATCTATGACTTTTTGTCACAGATCTGAGAGACAGTACACAGGCATATTGACTTTTGCGAGTTCCTTCACATAGCTGCCATTCGCAAAATCTATGGCATGATGTCCGTTGATGCGTCGTCACCATTTCTTCGTGAATTCTTCCTCCTTTAAGGATCACATTACCATCGTACATAACCTCCTTTGTAATCCTTGAAAACATCTAACACACACACACATCGCCTTGTCTCCTGCATACTCCAGAGCACCCTCTATTAATATAGCAATGATCCTGTTAGTTCACTCTTTCGGATCGCCCCACACAACAATTAGAGGGAGTTAAAACTCTCATTAGGAACACCTAGTTCATATACTGACGTTGAATTCCCCTAATTGATAGTTTCCTACTCACATTTCTTCTTGAGTGTGTAAGCGATCCAATTATTCTCTGTGCCTATGATCGAGATAAGCCCCCTTTGTGGTCTCCATGTTTGTGTTGGACTTGTCAACAACACTCCCCTTTTTCCACCCGTACATGTTCTGTGGAAGTACTGCCTGTTCCCCTGCCAGTACCTTTCCTTTCTTAATACCCATTTAAATTTTATAATTGGCCTTTGGGCTTTTTTGGACTGTCAACAGTTCTTAGATACTTGAAACTACCGGACAGGAGGTGAAGGAGCTGAAGCTCTTGGTCTTAACCATTATCCGATACTCTTCGATAATAAGGTCTACCAGTACTTGACATGCTACAACACTACTGGTCCTTTCAGGGAAATAATGACGCCTAGCAGTAACTTTGTGAAACAGTACTGCTTTGGATACATTTTGGTCTAGCAGTATTTTGTAGTAAAACAGCGCACTAGCATCTACTTTGGGAAGGTACTGCTTTGACATTTTGATTTTCTAACAGTACTTTTTCAAACCTCCCTGTCAAGTACTTAAGCTGCTGGGACAAAAAGACCTCTTCTGATGTGGGTGCCTATAGTCACTATTGAGAAATTTCTGTGATTTACCCCTACATGTGTTATTCCAAACTGAGCCGTGTGAGTCACCTTAACCTGTGTTTCCAAGGTTTAGGTTTTTTTGTTTTTTGGGTCTGTTTGAATTTCTCTTTCAGTGGATCACAATCCACTACATCAAGTGATCAGGAATGTAACATACAAAGTAGCATACTTTTAACCATCCTTGTTAACCCAAGTCCCCTTCTCCTAGATCTTTGACCAAAACCTATCCTTACCTCCTAGGTGATATTTGTTTTCAGACAGATGTTTCTGATTCTCAAAAAACACTTTGCTTCTTAATTTCTGAAAATCCTAGTGGAACCTCTTCACATCACTATCAACCCAATCTTCAATACATGACTTTGTTTCCTCATCAGTGTAAACTTAACATTTTCCTGGGTTTGTTCTTGTTCTTTTATTAAGTCATCTCTGTTTTTAGATTCACAAGATTCCAGATCTGTTCCACTAGAACTCTGAGTTCTGTTTGTTAATCAACCTTATTCATGATTCGCTAGCTCATCTATCCCAAGTAAAAGCAACACTCTCTGCCCCTAGGCTGTTATAATTGTACCTGTGGGTGAGCGCGTACTCTATGCTTTGTATGCCTTATCTCTTTTGAGAAATTTTTACAACAAAGACCAGTCACAAGTTCATCCCCAGATAATTGGTTACTTCCTCCTACTCACTTACAATTCAACTCCAAATCCTATAACATGTTTTATCAACCAAAACTCTTATTGTTTGTTTCGAGATTCACTTCAGTTTGCACTAGAGTAGCATTGCTCCTTTTTCCAAGTTTTTCTTTCAATTCCTCCCTTTTTCCTTTATGACATTATCAAGTTCTTTTTGTTTTTCCGCCTAATTACCATCCGCCATTTTAATCATACTCCCATCAGTTCAATATTTATCACCCTGAGCGGATGACGGATTCATTATCTCTCTTAACTCCATCGCTAATTATGACCTCTAATGCTCACACAAATCTCCAATTGATAATCCCTAGATTTACACTAACCTAGCTCTTTGAAAATACAACTTTTTCACAGTTTTGATAAACACTATTCAACAACTTTTTTATAAAATTTACTGAGACAATTAAAACAGTAGGTAACCTCTATTCTAGAAGAATCGGTTGAGCTTGTATCCACACTCACAAAGCACAGAGCAACTGTGGCACTATCAGCTTCTCTAGCTCACATCAAAAACTCCACAAGTCTCATCTTGTTCAAGAGCCACATGGTCCATGCTTTCCAATCTCTATGCTCCATCTCCTCAATTCCTTCAGTGCCCATCCCCACCCCCCCTCCCACACACTCTTAGCATAAGTCACAGGATCATCATCAAATTCCTTGGTCTCACACCTCAATTGCACCTTGAGCTGTCTTTGCTACTAAAGCGTCATCTGACGTTTGAATCTTCAATTGCACTATTTCTCCTTTTCCTTACTTCCAATTTGCTCTGTTTTCGAGCGCCTGATATTTAGCAGACTTGCGTCCCTAGCAAGTGACCCGAACTTCTGACAGTTAAAGCATTCAAACTTTAACTTTGCCAAAGGTGACATTCCACATGGTTAGGTTGAAGTCTAATATGGGTCTCCTGTCCTTTCACATGAACTTCTTATTCTTGCAGTTATCCATAGCTACTTGCCATCTGATGTCAACATATTCTTCCAAGCATCACATCAATTTGCCAGCCCTACTTCAGCATCATGAGTTTCAACGCGGCTAGAACTTATTGAGCAAAGAAAGAACATAGATTTCAGCTGAGTTCTTGAAAGAGAAGAGTTGAAAGTCTTCTTTCAACTTAGCTTGAATGAAGCCAGGAGCATACCCTTTGGTGATAGACTTTCACAGATTTATCATCAGCAGTACCACTTGACTAATAAGTATTGTCGTGGGCTGTGTGTGTGCGCGGGAGCTAGGGGTGTGCTGTGGTTCTTACTCTTTTTGGGTGGTGTTGTCTCTTTGGCTGGGTCTCTCTATCTGATCTTGGGGGGGGGGGGGGTGGTTGATTGTCTGTATATTCTTTACGCCTTGATTTCAGCAGACATAAAAGCAATACTTTTAATTGAACTTGAAGCTCACCTCTTCAACGCATGCTCATACACCATTTCACATTGTTTAAAAGATCATCAAAGACCAATTCATCTAATCCAGGTTGTCCCGCTCTATCAGTGCAAGCAACTACATGCCACACACGCAAGGTACACTTCATGAGAATTCATTTTAAATTAGTCATCTCACATAGGATACTTAGAGCGCATCCCACCTAGCATACTAATAATGTCGACAGTAAGCGGTAGTATGCAGAGTCTAGCTTTCGCTGGCTCCAACAACTAAGGTCTACAACTGGTTGTTTCAAGACATTCTTCTGCCATCTTCTTAGATGTCCTTACGTCACCTTCACAACATCTGATTCATACTAGTACGAAATCTCTACACAGCCCACAAACGCTTGGCATCTCTTGTGCAATCCACTGGAAGCGTCAAGAGATTGTATATCGGGAATTTGATGAACGAAACAATCAAGGTCTGACTGCTTTCTCATTTTTCTCCTTGCATTGACACACAATTGAAGTTTCGTGCAGAAGGTTGACTGCAGGGGGGAGAAAGAAGCTGCTGTCTGTTGTAGCCCTGGTCACCATTGGTGATTATTATCCCATAGAATTGATGTCATAATTGGCAACTAATACTGTCTCATCTTCATGCTCCATACGGTCCATACCTCACCCTTTCTTGATGATTGGAATATCGTAGTGCATTGACAAGATGAGTCCGGCACTGGAGGGTGTATTTTAGCTTCGACATCTTTAGTGTTTTTGCACAAAGATATCGGATGTTCCAAAGTTCTTCTTAATCAGAGTATTCCTCACAAGCTCTGATACACTCGTAGAATCATGCTACCTCTAATATCGTTGAACCTTTAGCTTGTACCAGGAATACTTACCACTTGAATAAATGCCCAAGACTAAGAACTATGAAACGCTGGACAACTAGATATACTATCACTAAGCGCAATCTCAACATTGATAAATATTAAGAAGAAACACACCTCAATAATCATAAGGATTACTTTTATATTCACACACCTGAACCTGCCTCACTTTGCAATTCCTAAAACCATAATAATACTAATCGTTACACTTCTTCTAAGACTCGTACTCAGTATCTAACTATGCCTTCCAAAGGGTCCCTTTTATACAGACATCAAGGATTCATACCCTATTAGGCTTACAACCTGCCATCTTAACTTCTCCTAATACACACTCTCATGTAGTATCTTCTCCTAGTACAATCACTTCTAAAACAGCAAGAAAACTGCTTATAAAAAAGCAGTAACGTTGATATTGCTAACAGTACATTTTCAATAACTAACAGTACATTAACATCTAAATAACAGTACTTTAATAACACTAACAGCTACTTCGTTATCTGCCAGCCACTTACTTCACAATATTCTCCTAACAGTATCACATTGAATAGTCTTCAATGGAGAATGTCTACACATATAGTGACACTCTCCATGTGTCATTTTCTATACTTGCAATGTACACATGGTGCATGTTTTCCAAAAATAAATGCCTTTATATTTAATTTTGAGTTACAGGTCGGATATAGTTCTGGTTTTTGGATAGCCGTCCCGAATTCTTATGGAGGCGCTAGGAAGTATACATAGAACGAAAATTTTGACCATACAATGCTTGACGGATGATAACTCGAGTTTACACGAAAAGATTGCGGGTTTCCGTTTGGTCAAAAACGCGAAAAACGCAATTTAAAAGATAAAACCCTAAAATTAATCATCGGCCAGATGAATAAAAACATCAACAAGTAACACCGATTAAAAAGTTAAAATCATCTCAATATAAGCTAAATTAATTAATAACAACGATGCCAGGGACGCTCCGATGAACGGTTTTTACGATTTACGCGTTTAACTTCCCGGTAAAACGTCAGATTCAAACTTAGACATGTTAAAGTCAAAGATAATAATCGAAAAAAGGGGTTTTTTTTTTTTTAAAAATATTGACCTGAAAATTACGGGGTGTGACACCTTTCCCGTTAAACAGAGCTTTGGTCCCTCAAAGCTCCAGGATGTAGCTTAAGATGCAGATTCAGGGTTAACAAAAAGATAGGGGTATTTTACTCGGCATTTGGTATTCGCTGCTCCCAAGTCAACTCGCGAACCTCTCTTACATTTCGAAGGACCTTCAACGATAAGAAAACGAAATTGCTTAAACTTTAACTTCGGCAGATCCAAACTTCATACCGTTCTTCAATGAAGGTTGAGCTTGTCGTCGACTGTGGATATCTCCAACGGAATATCACGAGCCAGCGCGGTTCGTCGGATAAGCACTTTCTTAAGGTTTTGAGACGTGAAAAGTTCTATGAACACGCTCAGTTTCTCGGGTAACAATCTCCCGACTAATGCACAACCGAGTTATCCCAACTTTGAGCAGAAACTAAAAGGTCAATAATAACAGAGGGTTTCTAGCTTTCCCCCCGTTTCCTGAAACGTATCACTCCCGTACCAGGGTGATACTTCTCAACCATAGACTTACCGAACTTGAAACTCCAATGGCTTACGTCTCTTATCTGCGTGCTCCTGTCCCGTTCACGTAAAACAGCTTGTAGACGATGATTGATTTGGATGATCTTCTCTGTCTTTGTTAGTGATCCTACGAACAATTACTGGGCCAATAAGCACGGAGCGTCTCCCACCGCAGTCCCCCCCCCCCGCCCAACAATATAGATGGACCGAATAGCACTTCGACCTAAACAAACAGCCTTAAAAGGTGCAGCTTTGCAATTTACTCACGTATGATAGCTGTGTTGTAGGGAGATCTCTATCAATGGGTAGATGTCTGTCCACATCCCCTTTTTAGCAGTCCATCACAACACGCCTCGTCAGCATGTCTTCTAACATTTGGACTATCCTCTACTTGACCATCTGATTGTGGATGGTAAGACCGTAACTCAATCCAGTGGAGACTAGGGCTTCGTTCAACGTTTTCCAGAAATTAGACGTAAATTTACTGTCTCGATCAAAATAATCAAAACCTAGGCACTACCAGTCTCAAACTACTTCTTCTCAAAGAATTGTCTTGCTTAACTTCTCTCTCCATTATTTGGTTTCCTCATTGGTCAGAAATAGAGCAGACACTTGTGAGTCGGTTTACCAATTACCCAAATTATATCTTGACTAGACGTCGTCTTAGTAACTTAGTAACGAAATCCATATCAATGTTCCCCCCTATTTCCACTATTGGGAATAACTCGGGTTGAACTCACAAACCGATAGTTTTTGTATTATCTTATTAAAACTTTAGCATACTCTGTCATAGCGCATTTACTCTGAAATAGCGACAGGCAATTTTTGCTTTTCATGTGCGCCAACCAGTAGATAACTTCGTACAAATCTTGATAACACTCTTTACTCGAAATCTATGGTAAACGAATACTTTGACTTATGTGACTCGTGCATAATCAAAGTTCCAAGTCACCAATACCCAGGGTAATCCAACTTCTATTCTTACAAAACAAAACGTTTCGTCTGCACCGTGGGCTCCAGATTCTTCAATCATGCCAAACAATCTCTAGTCTATAATTCTCTTCCTTTCTTGCCTCAACTTGAGTCTTCTTTTCTCGCCTCAACCTGAGCATTCAAGATTCGCGTAGGGAGGTTCAAACCGATTGTCATAACCAAGGCTCAAACTCGTAGTGGCTTTGGTCTATTCTTTCGGCTCAACGCATCAGCCACCACATTCGCCTTTCCCGGGTGGTAGCGTAACTCACAGTCATAGTCACTTAACAGTTCTAACCACCTACGTTGCCTTATATTCAACTCTTTCTGATCTAGAATATGTTGCAAACTCTTATGATCAGTGTACACAACGCACTTCATGCCGTAAAGGTAATGTCTCTACATCTTGAGAGCGAACACCACAGCTCCCAATTCCAAATCATGTGTCGTGTAGTTCTTCTCATGGATTTTGAGCTGGCGGGAAGCATAAGCTATGACTTTCTCTTTCTGCATCAACACTGCGCCTAATCCCTTATGAGAAGCATCACAGTATACTATAAAGTTTTCATTTCCTTCGGTCAGTGCCAAAATCGGTGCACTGCATAACTTTTGCTTCAATGTCTGGAAAGCAGTTTCTTTCTTTTCACCCCAATTGAACTTTACACTTTTCTGAGTCAGCTTTATCATAGGCTTGGCAATCTTGGAGAATCCTTCGATAAATCGTCGGTAGTAACCGGCAAGACCTAGAAATTGGCGAATTTCTGTTGGAGTTTTGGGTGATTCCCAATCCTTGATTGACTCAATCTTCGCAGGATCAACGTGAATGCCTTCGCTATCAATCACGTGTCCAAGAAATTGTACCTTCGATAGCCAAAAGTCACACTTTGAGAACTTGGCGTACAATTCTTCCTTCTTGAGCAACTCCAAGATTAGTCTAAGATGTACATCATGTTCTTCTTTGGTCTTAGAGTAGATTAAGATGTCATCGATGAACACGATCACGAACTTATCTAGGTATGGTCTGCATACCCTGTTCATCAAATCCATGAACACTGCCGGCGCGTTAGTCAACCCGAATGGCATCACTTGGAACTCGTAATGACCATAGCGAGTTCTAAACGCCGTCTTTGGGATATCCTCATCACGAACTCTGAGTTGGTGGTAACCAGACCTCAAGTCGATCTTTGAGTACACACTTGACCCTTGTAATTGATCAAACAAGTCGTCGATTCTTGGAAGTGGGTATCGATTCTTCACAGTAAGCTTGTTAAGTTCACGGTAGTCGATACACATTCGGAAAGAGCCGTCTTTCTTTTTGACAAACAAAACCGGAGCTCCCCAGGGTGAGGAACTTGGCCTTATAAATCCCTTGTCAGAAAGTTCTTGTAGTTGAGTAGACAATTCTATCCATTCCGATGGTCTATCCATACGGGGCCTACGGAGCTACAGGTGCTACACCTGGGACTAAGTCCGCATACTGGAATTCAACTTGTCCGTTTTGGTAGTAATCCAGCGTAAGTCTTTCAAGAAAGCAATTCTGGAAAGTCCCGTATAATCGGCACGTCTTAGAGTCGCTTCTCCTTCGACTCGTCTTTGTTTTCCTTTTACCGAATTGCGCCAGAAATACTTGACAACCTTTCTCCATATACTTCTGGCCGTTACAAAGATTATAATGCTTCAAAACGATGAATTCTTCTCCCTGTCACATTTGTCTCCTTGAACGATCGAATTTCATTTCCGTTAGGAATACACACTACTTCTCGACACAGACCATCACTGCATGATCTTTTGCTAACCAATCAATGCCGCGATGATAACGTCAAAAATACCCAAAATCAATAGGCATCGGGTCGGTCAATTAAATGAACTAGTGTCCTCACTAATCCTAATGTCGTACAGCCTCCATAAGCACAGTGTCTTGCTTTTTTTGAACGTATCTTTCGTCCGCTAAGCTCGACAGCGTAACTAACGTCTAAGGAGAGGGAATGATATCTACAATGCGCTAAAAGATTTGAGACGAAACTTCTATCAGCACCTAATCAAATAAACATATAAGACATGATCGATCCGTTGGAAGGAACACGATCCCGTACATAGTGTTGGAACCCGGGTTTTGTGTCACCAATCCTCATAGACATCAGCATTCCTCTGCATTAGAACTCTTGCGTGTTTCCCCTACGGTCTGTGGTCTTGACTATTGGGACAAATCCTTCTGGTAATGTCCTTTGTGCTACCACACTCCAAAACACGTAATACCCTGATTTCGGCCCTAGATTCTCTTGAAGGTCTAGGTATAGTCACAACAGATCCGCAATCGCCTGGCCAGATGTCCAACTCCTCGTTACTATTAAGACCACTTAGCAGTACACTGTCCTTCGCGTGGTGTAGACTTAACACTTCATTGCCAAAACGGAAGTGTCTTCCTCATTAGCCATTCTCTCATTGTTAACAAGCCCATATAGGCTCAGCAACATTCGACTCCAGTATTCTGTCGTTTATATGGGGTGGTTGTTCCACTGTGTTTTCATATAAGTTTGTTGTTCAATCTCCTCTTCTATCCATACATGCGTTTTCTTATCAGCATAGCCTGTAGTGTCAACTACTGACTCCATCAAGTTGTTGGCAATTCGAAAAGCATCTTAGTCTTGTGCGGTTCTGCAGCAATTACATTCCCTTGGATAATATCAGGAAAGACCTCCAATGACATTTCCTACACCGAACTTCCTCCTCGGACCATTTGGTACACATCATGGTAAATTTCTTTGGAACCTTTGAGTGTAAAACCATGTATTGTTCTTCAAACCGACGAAATTCCACAACTCCTGGTTTCCATCATTGGATTCTCATTTCTCAGGCAGTACACTTCCAGTCAATCTACCTTTAACAGCTTCTCCATGATAAAGCGATGCAACATCATCTTCGAGGTTTCTCTGTGAGAAATGTCCACCAGTTAATGACACAGTCGAGTAAAGTTCAGGTAGAGCATACTTCACCTGATATCTCATACGACAAGTTTAGCTGATTGAAATAAAGTTTCCATCCTTTTCACTCCATCTATCACCAAATCCAACCACGACCTTCTGTTCCTATAAAAACTAGTGTTTGACTCAATCTTTCATGGACAAAATCTTGGTCAGTACATAAACGTATCAAACAAAGCCATCACGAGCCTCTCTCATTTCACATTACGGTTCACATTACCACTCACCGTTGTCGCCTCCGATTGTTATCCATTCTCCAAGTACACCGAACTTTCCATTACCATTTCATTACCCATCCGAATACTATTCTGCCTTTACCATCTCATTATCATCTCCTCCATTGGTCATTCCTATTCCGGACTTTTCAAGATCTCGGGTAACATCGACGAGCCTCTAGAGCCTGCGTCCACACGTTTGTTTGACTCATTTCTTCAATTGCGCAAGGGTCAAATAACCGAGAACGAGTGTAGTCATTGTTCACATCACAAGACACAACCCATGGACGAGATTTTGAAACGACTACACTATTATAGATACTACGATAACTCTAACTACATGTCTATGAATAAAATAATAATTACAACACGATTGCACTTTACCGCACATAAAATAACAATATAGATATAATAAGCAACAAGAGCAGTCAAAACAAGCTTTTTCCTCTTTCATGAATAAAAGCATAATTCGGTATACCAACCAAAAATCCTAAAATAGGTACATGATCCACAATCTATTTCTACTGCTCAATATCCTAGACATAACCATCCAGTCTGTGTCCTACTGAACATGGTACAACTAGTCTAAGGGGAGAAAACACCAAACGTCTCTCACAGACGATCCAACCTCCCTGATCCTCGCCCCGAGTATCATCACGATCCACTACGTACCTGACGAAAACTCCTCTGTGAAAGAGACATATGAACGACGAAGACTGTTACACGCACGATCCATCTCGATATCCAACATCGCACGAACCTTGAGGCTCTTCCAAACCCAAGCAGTCAACCTTCTCGACCAGACTACCTCTGTACCCTATCTACAATCATGATCCTCGCAAGCAGTCTCTGCAACAGTCTCAATCTCGACAATCCTATCAATACGAACCTCAGACATGTGATGGTAAAAGTCACGTACATCATCATCCAAGTCAATCAGCATATCCTCGAATGACCTAACAATGCCATCCCTAGTGCCAGATGAATCAGAAGAATCCTCTCCAGCTGGCTTTACAATCTCCTCCTCAACTATCGGTGCGGACATCGGGTCGACACCTACCTCAACCGTGTCTCCAGTACTGGTGTCAGCCTCATACTCCTTTGTATCATCCTTGACATCCCTAGGGTCAATCTCAACATGATCTCTAACATCATCCCCATCACCAATACCTAACTCCATATCAACCTCAGTCTCTATAGGACCAACCTTGGCATCCTCCTCTATGCTAGCCTCAGACGAATATGAATCTCTGAACCTCTTATAAGGTGGTAAGAGATCAATACGAGTAGGAGCTAATGATCTCATAACTGGTGTAGATGATGGTATAGAATCAACCAGGGATCTACATCTCTTGCGAGATGGTCTAGCAGAATGTGAAGATGAATGCAGGGGTCTCACTGATGAATCTCCTGATGATGACTCTAATGTAGTCGGTGGATACAAAGTAGATAATGGAGCAGCACACCAACGACGAAATACCTCACTATGTCGAGGTGCTCTCCTTGGAGGGTAACACAATCTGGGTGATACATCTCTAGTCGAAGGTCTAGAATGAGCCTGATCTGATGCATCCAAACCCGAAGAATGAACCGGCGAAGAATCCGAAGATAAACTAGAAGAAGATGAGCGATGGTCTGAAGAATGAGATGATGCATGCCTTGATGCTAATCTGCGAGCTGGTAATGGTCCAACTCTCTTCCTCGCACTCAACAACTTACGCGGCTCGTTAAGGTGGGTGCGGTAAGTTTAACCAAAAGGAATAGCCTCCCCAGGTCGGATAAGAATCGCTGACTGTCGACGAATCCCGGGCAGGGCAGTAAAAGGAGTAATAGGAAACTCAGATGATGATGATGGACGTGCTGTTACCCTGCTCCTCCAACGAGCAACGGTAGCAACATAAGGGTCATGCAATGGTGGTCTATCAGAATAATCAGGAGCCGCAGAAGAATCGGTGCATAAGAATGGTGAAATAGCTGGTAGCGGGGAAATGTGCTCTGGTGAAGACATCTCATCTGGTGAATCAGAATCGGAACCCGAATAGGGAACCAAGCCATACAATCCAGTGGGTGAAGCGACAAGAGTCGTCTCAACCACATGAGCGATAGATTAAATAACAGGGGCAATAGTAGAAGTCTCTGGAGCAACCACCAAAGTAGAAGGAATAACAGTAGGAATATCACAAAAAAGAATAACCCGAAAGGGCGGTGATCCTACACTCTCATCTGAAACCGAAGAATCCGAATGAAATAGCGATAGCTGAAGCTAGCTATGATCTGATAGTGGGAATTTGTTTGAGTATAGATACGTATAGGTACTTTCGGGTATGCCTAAATGCATTTTATTACGAAACGTAGACGTTTTACGTAACCAATAAAAATTAAATATGAAAAGTTATAAATTATCTTCGTAATAACTATATAACACTTGCTTGATGTAAACTTTTACTTTTTTGATGTTCGTTTACGTTGAATGTTGATTTTTAGTTTACGCGATTTAACTAAACGGTTAAAATTAAAAGTGACCGCGAAAAAGTTTAAAATAAATAGTTAAATATTTATTGACATAAAATGATGTGAAAATACGGTTTGTTACTGTCACACCCCCAGACGGGGCCTGGACGGAATACGTGTCCGAGGGCGTGACGTCATAACAATCCGAACACAAAGCAATAAAGAATGACCACTAATCATGGACGTTTGAAAAATAGTTGTACTCGTTGCATAAAGAAAATTAATTTAAGTTTTACAACCGGTTATAAGAGAGTAAAATGTAGCGGAAGCATAATAAAGTTTGACAATGACAACGAGTATATAAATAAATAAGTCTTGAAATTGGCGAAGTCACATAGCACATAGACTCCATTTAGCATCAAGAATCAAGCCAAGCTAAGCACCTGAGAAAACATGTTTAAAACGTCAACATAATGTTGGTGAATTCATAGGTTTAAGTTAGTACAAGAATGGACCACAAGATTTCAAAACGCATGCGACTACTATAACAGATACAACATCACATAAAAGTATTTACTGTTACGCTAAGCTCATGACACTGATGCTAATAACAATAGGGCATATCATATCATGCCACATAGTATTACTGCCCTTAACTAGTGTCCCAAACCAAAGACCACCACAATGCACATCGACATGACATATATTCGTTTGTTCTTCGTTAAGTGGAACCAAGGCAGATAAGGATACTTAGTCACATTAGATATATTTATGCATACGCGCTCACTTAAGTAATCCAATTGGCCATATGTGACTAACGGTTCATGATAGTTCGGCCAATAGTGGTTTGTAAGCAAACTTAGGCAACATATAAACATGTAAAACTCACGTTAAGAACTTGTGTCCAATTTTAAAAGCAAACAATGTTTCTCACCCCAAAGTATAAAGCATTTGAAAATAGGTAAAAAGTGGGGCTATGAATTCACCTTAAGCAAGTGGTGAATCGATAATCAACGAGGAAGAAATAAAGCTGAAAGGTCCTACACGCGACCTAAATAAATGACGCGTCTTAGGTAGACGAAAGATAACCGCAACTTGTACGACGCGCTTTCAAGAGAAAAGACATCCATATGTGTTTGTGCTTTAGTTTGTTTAATAAAGTATGACTAAATAAAATTACAAAGTTTTTCGTTAAGTCTTGGCGTTCATCCAAAAATTACTACTTTTAGAAAGTTTCTATTTTGGTAAAGTTTTTGGTTTCAAGACGTTAATATCGTCCCCCTATATTTGTTAAGTTTCCATATTTTTGAAATGCGCTAACTAGCCATAATCGCTTAACTTCTAAGTCCGATCCGCTAAGTTTTACCAAACTTACTATTTTTAGTAACTTTATCGTTTTTCCTAAAATATGTTAATGACGTCTTCAAATGATGCTAATATATATATATATGTGTTACTATATGTTTCGCTAGAGTTTAAAAAGTCCAGAAATGTCCGAAAGTGTCCGAATACCCCTATTACTATTCACATCAGCACACTATTTATTTGGTTTTGCCAAAAAATATTTCAAGTTTCATTTGGCTATAACTTGACTGTTTTAAGTCTGATTTTAAAGTGCGATATGTGAAAAACTATTTATTCAAAACAAGCTCTTCAAAAACTACTTTTATGCCTAATGAATACATTTTTAGGTCGCTCAAAACCTCAAAACTAATTCGGATCAGCAACATGTCTTTTCATAAATACTCCTAAAAATCCATTCAAACGCCACAATAGTGCTTATTCTAGCCTAATCCCGATCACTACCAAACCAACCAACAAAACCATACTTAATCTAACCTAATCCCTTCATTTCTATTGTTGCAACATACTTTTCAACTCATCTCACCATAACTTATAAAACAACAAACATAATACTTCCATTTTTATAAAATTTGTCAAGATATTTTGTCATTTCTTTTTATAAAAGTAACACAAACACATGGATTCCTAAACTTGAACAATATTCATAAGAATAAAATAGATGAAATAAGAGATGACCAAGAAATACTTACAAGAATAAAGAAACAAGTAGAGAATCACAAGATCTATACCTAAAATGACTAGATCTATAAAACCCGCTTATAAAATTAGAAACCCTAATTTTATAATCTTGAGAAACCTTTGAAAATAAACCAACCAATACTTGGATCTACCTTAGAAACCCTTGAAAATGAACTTAGAACACTTGGATCTTGAAAAGAATCAAAGAAAATGGGAACCCTATAAAGGGTGGTTTGGCCGCAGGTGCATTTGTCAGTCCGAATGGCATAACCTGGAACTCGTAATGACCATACCGAGTTCGGAATGCCGTCTTTGGAATGTCTTTCTCTCGTAATCTAAGCTGGTGATATCCTGATCTCAGATCTATCTTCAAATAAATACTGGATCTAAGAGTTGATCAAATAAATCGTCGATCCTTGGGAGTGGATAACGATTCTTCACTGTCAGCTTATTTAACTCCCTGTAGTCAATGCACATCCTGAATGACCCATCCTTCTTTTTGACAAACAAGACTGGGGCTCCCCAAGGTGAGGAACTAGGCCTTATGAATCCTTTATCGGAAAGCTCTTGTAATTGTTTCAATAATTCCTTCATTTCAGATGGAGCCAATCGATACGGTGCTCGAGCTACGGGTGCGACTCTTGGAATTAAGTCAATTTGAAATTCCACTGGTCGAGCCGGAGGAAGACCCGGCAAGTCCTCGGGAAACACTTCAGGAAAGTCTAGGACGATTGGTGCGTCCTTAATTTGTTTTCCTTCCCATGTGTCCTCCTCTTTCTTGGCGGATATCTGCGCCAAAAAGACCTGGCATCCCTTCGCCATGTACTCTTGAACTTTTGAACATGAGATAACTGTCAACCGAGATTCTCTCCCGTTGCTACTTTCGTTGCCACAAAAAGTTAAAGTTTCATTTCCATAGGGAACTTGAACAAGTTTCCCATCGCACACGATCACGGCGTGACATCTTCTTAACCAGTCCATACTGATAATGATGTCGAAACTACTCAGTTCTACGCGCATTAGATCTATGTGGAACGGATGGTCTAAGAAATTTAAAGTGCAACCTCGTATAATAGTGTCTATCCCAACTATTTTCCCATCAGCTAATTCGACATCATAACTATTTTCTAACGGAGTTGGGGCAATGTTAATCAGGGAACTAAATGTAGTGGATATAAAGCTTCTATCGACACCAGTGTCGAATAAGATAGATGCATAAAGGTTGTTTAAGAGGAACGTACCCATAACGACATTGGAATCTAGGTTTCCCGATGCATTCCCCCTCTTCTCTTCATTCCTAACTGCATACACCTAGCCTTGTGCATTCCCATTTCCTCCATCCTTATTCTTCAACTTAGGACAATCTCTCTTGAAATGCCCTGGTGCTCCACACTCAAAACAACCATTTCCTTTGGGAGCTGCCCCATTGCCCTTCTGAGTATTAGCAACATTTGTGTTACCAGTACTCCTGCAATCGCGAGCAAAGTGCCCTATTTTGTTGCACTTGTGGCACCTCTGGGTGCACGGGCCATTGTGGTGAAGATGGCACTTGGTGCACTTGGGCAAAGATCCCCCATAAGGCTTCCTTTCGCCTGTCCCCATATTGTAGACCTTGGCGACATTCTGCCTCTTGAAGGGTTGTTGCTGGTGACCATGGTTGTTTCTGGATGAATCATCAGCCTTCCTTTTGTTGTCAGACTGCCTTTCTGCGTAGGTGCGGAGTTTCTGATCCATCAAGTCATTGGCCAACTCAATAGTCTCATCCAACGTCTTGGGTCTGGCAGACTTGACGTTCCCATAAATGTTGTCAGGAAGTCCACTGATGTACTTGTCAACCTTCTCGGTTTCGTTGGCAACAAACTTGGTACATATCAGGGTTAGTTCTTGGAAACGTTCAGTGTATGCTGGAACATCGTTCCCCTTGACCTTTAGGTTCCACAGCTCGATTTCTAATTTCTTGATTTCACCCTGCGGATAATACTTGTCCGTCATCTTTTTCTTGAGTATTTCCCAAGTCATTGCATATGCCTCAGGACCTAAGGTTCTTATCTGACCATTCCACCAAGTCAAAGCAGCACCTAACAGAGTGCAGGTGGCAAACTTCACTTGATTCTCAATAGCACAACCACTGATATTGAAAATTGACTCCATTTTCTCAATCCACCAAGTCAAACCGACCACGCCTTCAGTCCCCTTGAAGTTTAAAGGTTAACACTTCATGAAGTCATCGTAAAAACAAGGGCGCGCAGTTTGCACATTCCTTCGGTTATCCTCGTGTGAACTGTGGCTTCCATCTCCATTGGTGGAGTTTCACAACTAAGCCTTAAAGGCTGGGTTAAACATTTGCTTGGATGGATTCTAGAGTCATGTTGTTTGGGTTGGTATTGTTAACAGGGGTATTCGGTCCTCTTCTAGTTGTAGGTGCCATGATTTGTCTAGATCATAAAAGACAAAACATGAGGTTATATGACAGAATATAATAATGTATAGATGAGATATCAATACAAGAGAGGTATATAGTATGACGTAACACATCCATTTCATTCATAACTTTGAAAATTTTACATGAAATAGTTGTCGGATTACACAAAATACAATACAAAAGATCTAAGGCTATGCTAGTGGGGAAAACCCCTAATACTTAACATGCCTGTACAATGACCTAGCAAGATAAAATAACATAAATCACTAGATGTGACTGTCAGCATCCCCAGAAGCATCCTGGTGGTCTGGAATCCTAGCCTCTGGTCCTGGTTGTCTAGCTCTCCTCTGCTGCTCTCGCAGTGCTAACAACTCGGCATGCATGTCACTCTTCTCTTGCCTTATGTCTCTAATGACTCGGAGAGTCTCTACCATATGTGACTGATGCCTACGGTCAATCTCTCGAAGCGCTGATAACTTAGCCTGATGCATTTGAAAGCGAGTCTCATGTACCTGATGCTGTGTCTGAATGAGAGTACCCTGCAGCTGTAGTTATGTCTGGTGTGCCTGGAGATGGGTCTTATGTGCATACACATGATCATGATGGGTCTGAAGCTCCTGATGAGTCACCTGACTCAATCCTATCGAGTGAGCCCAAGCCTCTCGGGAAGCATAGGCCTCCTCCTCTACCATCCATACTGTCTCCTGGAGAGTTATCCTATCCCCAATAAGTAGATCGACCCGCTGCGAGTCCATATCGACTCGCTGTGATGTACGAGACCTACTATCCTGAGCGTCCTCTAGTAAAGCATACAAGTCATGTGTATCATGCTCATGGAGCTCAGCAAGCTCTATGACCCTAGTATTGACCTCTCCCACAGTCATAGGTGCAATCTCTAGAACTGCCTCTGCCGGATTTACCCAAGTATCCCTAATACCGTACCCAATATCTCTAATCCCCTGTCGCCACTCTTCAGCATCTACCGTACTGACAAATCCATAATCTATCCCCCTACCTTTGGTAGGTCTAGCAGTAAAACTCTCTTCAACCTCATATCTAGAGCCTAGAGTTGACAAACACAACCTCTTGCGAGGTGGCTGCTCAGACTCGTGAATCTCGTCCCTATGGTCAACAGGTGGTGGTATGTATAGAGATGGTGGTAGTGGTGGTAGTGGAGGTGATGGTAATGCGGGCAAGTAACTCATAATAAGGCTGGAGTAGATTGCTTATCCTAAGTGTCTGGATTTGGGTTGGACACCCAGATGATGGTAGTAATGGTGATGGCATAGGAAAAAAAAACTAAAAAATGAATTTAACCAAAAAAATAAAAAATATAGTAATGACATAGACATGCATGATGACATGGCATTATGATGTGGCATAAACTGTTCAAATGTCTCATGTTATATATAATGTAGAGATATATAAGATGATCAGCGACAATGATGTTACTGAACAAAATTTTGGGGACGAATATATACATTTCAAAATGCTCCGCCGACACGCGCAACAGCCGTATCGCTCGTTTCAATCAATTAGAAGTTTAGAACATAAATATGAAAAAAGTCCGTAGATTAACTACCAAATAATGTTAAAATCAATCATAGAAAACTAACACAATTTCAGCATGAGAATGTATGATTTATGCAAATTATAAACTTGTATCAGGTGAGTTATTGAGCAAGTAAGTTTTTATAACGACATCTAACTATTTCAAATGGGATGTGATTTGTACCCTTTTTTTCCATCTACCACTAAAGTACACCTGCTGATGCACATAGTACAACACACAGATGTATATTTAGTGGTGGATTGCAAAAAAATTGTGTATACAAATAACCTCCCATTTCAAATATATATCTTACAAATCATTATGACGTGTCTTAAGTAGAAGCTGGAATCATAACCATTTAGTTGAGAGACTTCTTACACATCATAAGGTGTCATTAAACACAAGTTATTTGATTGAGCACTTAAATAGGCTTTCACATCCCTGATAATTCCAATTGATTGAACTCACTACTAAAATCGACTGCCAAACATCATCATGTCATGAAGTTTCACAAACGCAAGCTTCAAAGACTCCACATCCCCAAAGGGTGAATACCGAATCACAATTGTTCTATATACTAAAAGCCGTTGTACAGTAGCTACAGTACAAGGCTCATTTTAGTCCAACAAACACAGCAGCCCAAGGCCCACTTTCGTTCCATCATATGTATATCAGTCCACCTCCTCATCATATGTGTTATCAACCTACCATCTTCCAGACATTTCTACTCACACCCACAAATTGAAGGTTCTTCTCACCTCCATCCATCATTTTTATGAATCATCACAGGAAAATCAACCATTACATCATCCTCCCTCCCATCGTCCTACCTATCATGTTAAAAAACGCCATAATCACCTCCGTCACAAAATCCTCAAAACCCTTGAACCCTATCCTGACACGACCCGACCCGACCCGACCCGACCTGTAACACCCTCAAATCTGGGTAGCAGCGGAATGTTGAATATCCGAGGGCGTTACTTCATAGATCAATAGCACAAGATACGAGAACGACCACTAACGTGTCGTTTTTAAAAAGATACATTGGATTAACAAAATACTTGTTCATTACATAAGCTCATGGCTTCAAATTGTTCGACAATATAAGTAAAGATTTCGGTTTATAACAAATGTTCCCAAAATGTAATACGCCCAAATCTTTAGTACTGACTCTTTCCAAAGAGTGACCCCCAATGTATCTGAGCACCCCGTGCCTTATTGACCTGAGAAAACATGCTTAAAATATCAACATAAAGTTGGTGAATTCATAGGTTTATGTAAATCAACAGTAGGACCGCAAGATTTCCAAGTGTATGATTAAGCAACAAATGCAAACATCATAAAAAGTAATTACGTCTACCTAAGCTCATGACACTGAAGCTCGACATGTATGAATGCAATAAATTGCCAACATTGCCCGTGAATGATGTTCTAACCCGAAACATCCCAAATCCGACATGGTATACGTTTGTTGTCCGGCAAACCGGCACAGTGAGCGCTACTCACCCAAACGGGGATGTCAATCCCAAATAGATCTATTTATAACACTCGCGCTTACAATCCAGTAATTGACAGTTCATGATAGTGGGCTCAGTGGGTTATCGCTACTTAGGCAAACACGTAATCATAGTATAAAATGTACACTTGCGTCCAGTTTGTAAAACAAAGCATGTTCTCACCCCAAAGATGTAAACCATTTAAATAAATGTAAAAACGTGGGGCCATGAACTCACCTCAACAGGTAGTCCTCTGAATGATATTATATATCCAAGTATAGCAATGAATCACACCGTCAAATACCTAAGTAAATACGGTCAAGTCTTAGTCTACATATTTAGGCTAACGACTCAGTGTATAAACTAAATTCAATTATAAGTTTATATATACTGTTATCACTTGTGTGGTGGTGCACATGATTATTGTATTTGAAATTCATGATGGCTCTTGGGAAACGTATATATTTTGTTAATAAATGTTCTTATTTATTAAGCCGTTATTCAAAACCGAATAATATCCGAATATATTATAATTCGCCCGATTCGTTAAGTGTTTAAATATTTCACCTTCGTTCACAAAATACCCTTAGGTTTCTTATAATTTACAAAACAGCCCCTAAGGTAGGAATTATACCATATTTACATTTTAAACCCTCAAGTTTCAATAATTACACTTTTAGTCCTTTAACTTTACAAAGTTACACTTTAGGTCCTTATAGGTTTGAAACAGCCCCCTAGTTTCCAGAATTGACATAAACTGTCCATGGACTTGTTAAATTTAGTAAATGACTATTTTGACCCTTAAGTTTATAAATTGGCACTTTTAGTCATCCGACTTTGTAAAAATTGCATTTTTACTCCAATTAAATCCCAACAAGTGGCATTATGTTTAATTAAGTCCAAATAAGCCATATAAGCTGCCCTAGCTTATAAATAAGCTTTAACGAGCTTATTTTGGCTTAATGGGCCTTATTGGGCCCATTAAAGTCCATTAAGTATTCTAAGGGTCCATTTAAGTTTTAAAAAGCATAAATGCCTCCATTAAGCTTATTCAAGTCTGTTAAGTTGGAAATAAGCTCGAGAGAGCTTATTTTGTCCTTTTTCGAGCTTATTAGGCTCGTGAGCCTAATATCTCGACGCGAATTGAATACAAAGGTCCACTTAGCATTCCTACCTTATTGCTGAATAAGCTAATAAGCTCTCGTTAATGGGATGTTGGGCCCATTAAGGGTCCGAATGGATTTTAAAGGTTTCGGTTTGATCCATTAGGGTCTGTTAACTATATTTGGGTCTATTAAATCCATCTAGCTTATGAGAGTTCATCAATAAGCTGCTTTGAGCTTATTGTGAGCTTATCGCTCGAATAGGGCTCGTTAATGAGCTAGTGAGTCCATTAAGGATTCGGTTGGGGCTTCTTACGACATGACAAGATCTATGTGAATCAAATAAGCCTTATAGACCTCTAAATAAGCTTGGGGTGCTTATTATTAAGCTAAGACTTCAAAGGAAATGGGCTGTTGGGCCCGTTGGGCTCTCGCACTAGGCTGCCAAGCCCCCTAGTGACCCGCAAGCTCCCTTGGTTCACTAGTTGGTTCTTAGGGTTTTTAACCGTCTCATTTTACACTCGTTAACACTTATTAACTATGACTTATTACATGCATTCGATTAATAAGCTATTTTACCAGTTCCCAAAGCCAAAGGTTTCGTTTACATTGAAAGTTTACGTATAGGATTCGTGTTTTTATCAAGAACGAACTCATGAACACCTTGCCTCATGTTTGTAAGTTTCTATGAAACGTTTAAGCTCTTGCTCGATATTAGACCGTGTTTCTTTCATGTTGGAAACATGAAAAGTGTCGGTCACTTCCAAGTTGTAACAGGTCTTAGCTCGTAGTTAGTATCATGATTAGATTAGTAA
>BQNB010042883.1:20723-45850 GCA_026074375.1 Tanacetum coccineum | reverse complement strand
TGACGCAATTCTCACAATACGATAATTTGATAGATAATTTGAAATCATTCGTACAACTGAAATTTAAGGGAAATACAACGATAATTTGAAATAATTATCGTTTTAGTAAAACTAGCATAACTTTTGCGTTTTAAGCCCGATTTTGACGTTTTTTATGCCTATCTTTTCGTATTAGGACAAGTTATCATAATTTGACATTTTCGATATTTTGACCCTCTGGTGAACAGTAACTTTTACTGTTCACATCAGACGTGAGTTTTATAAAAATCGTATTCGTCGTCGTAAAACCCGTAAATGTCGTATTTTATTCGTTATAGCTCCGTTTTTAACGATTCTTTCGAGGACGTTCTCGTTTTTGAAAGTTCTATAATTTTATGAGGTTTACAAAAATATAACTTTCTGTCATGAATAGTAACTTTTATAAAAATAGTTTTATAAAAGTATTAATTGTCGTAAACTCGCGAAATTCATAACTCATTCGTTATTAATTGAAAAATTACGATTCTTATCATTTTGGAATCCTAAAAATATGTATTATTTATTAAAAATATCAAACTAGCTGTTTGATATAAGTTTTATAAAAGTCATTTTATAAACTCCGTTTAATTAACGTATAACTCGTTTATATAATATGTTTTATATATACTTTTTAACCTCACTATTTATCACAAGTCTTTTATAACTATATATATTATATGTTATACATATAATAATGTCCATAAGTTCATATTTGTCCAAGATCATCAAGATCACAAGTTATTAACTTTACATGAAATCATAAACTTTCTTACTTAACTTTTAATTACAAGTTTATATATGAACTTTTTATACTTAAACCGAGATTGTACAAGACTTATATATCCTTTATTTCATGATATTACCATCATCATAATATGTGAGCAAGTGTACAAAATCATAATCACAAGTAAAATTATATTTTTCATGTTCAAAAGTATTCCTAATGGTGATTTCACTATATAGCACATTATATACATAAAAACTCATAAAATGAAAGCATAAAGGTTTAAAATAGACCTTATGATGTATGATGATGATGAGAAACAAATGCTAAACCCGTGTTTAGCCTTAAACCTTAAAACCAGCTGCACTTAAGAAACCCTAGTTTTCCTCAAAAAAAGCTTCTGCGAACAAAAAAAAAAGAAAAACCCCGAATATATGCTTTTCTTTGATTATTACGTGAAAATACTTAATCAAGGCTTCAAAATACTTGGTATCTAGAATGTTATAGAAGAGTGTGTAAATGTGGTAGCAAAGTTTGTATGGTTGGGTCTTTGTGGTGATTTATTGCCGAAGCAATATAGAGAGAAAAAGGAAAGAAAATTTTTGATTTTTCACAAGTGTTTTACTTGTATGTCTTTCTCATCACTAGATACATGTATATATAGTGCAAGACTTTAGTCAAGGAGACAAGGTATGGTCCTAGGGATGGTCTTGGTCATGGTCTTGGTCAAAGAGACAAGGCATGGTGTAGGTTTAATGAGAAGGCATGGTACAAGACCAAGTTGGTAAGATTTTCTTTATATCATTGTATCAATTGCCATAAATTTCGGCATACATGTGATATATATGATATATATTTTGTAACTTTTATGTATTGGGTATAAATGTGGGTATTTGTTGAAGCGTAGAAAAGTTTTTGTGGTTCCGGGAGTGCCTAAACGCAATTTATCGCGAAACGTATACACTTTACGTATCCGATAAAAATAGAATGAACAAAGTTAAATAATTATGGTCTCAAATAAATACTTAAACCCCTTTCTTGATGTAAACATCTTAATTGTTTGAATGCCCTTTACATCGAACGCTAATTTAGCTTACACGATTTAGCTTAACATTTATGATTTAAAGCAAATGCGTACAATACAAAAAGGTACATTGTGGATTTATCGATGTCGTCAATGACTTGAAAACACAGGGTGTTATAGTTGGGTTAGACACCTACCTTTGGTAGAGTTTTCTTACAACAACAGTTATCACACTAGTATTAAAGCTGCACCATTCGAGGCTCTGTACGATCGCAAGTGTCGGTCACCCATTTGTTAGGTTGAGGTTGGAGACGTTCAGCTCACCGGCCCGGAAATTGTTCATGAAACAACTAAGAAAATCTTTCATATCAAGAAGCGTATTCATGCCGCTCGTAACAGGCAAAAGAGTTTAGCCGATAGGAATCAAGCCATGGAGTTTTAGGTTGGAGATATGGTCATGTTGAAAGTGTCATCATGGAAAGGGGTGATACGTTTCGGAAAACGGGGAAAGTTGAACCCTCGTTATATTGGACCATTTAGAGTACTCGCTAAGATTTGAACGGTTGCGTATAGACTTGAACTCCTAGATCAATTAAGTCGTGTTCATAGCACTTTTCATGTATCCAATTTGAAGAAGTGTTACGTCGATGAACCACTTGCTATTTCGTTGGACGAGATTCAATAATGACAAGCTAACACATATCGAGGAACCCGTCGAGATCATGGATCGTGAAGTGAAGGAACTAAAGCAAAGTCGTATCCCGATTGTTAAGGTGCGTTGGAATTCCAGGCGAGGTCCTGAATTCACTTGGGAATGCGAGGACCAAATGAAGAAGAAGTACCCTCATCACTTCCCTAAATCTAAACCTACGTCTGAATCAACATTTTAAGCTTTGAAGACAAAACTTTTCTAATGGGGAAAGGATGTCACACCCCATAAATTTCAGTTCAATATTTTAAACTATTCCAATCATTATTTTGAATTTTATCCGTTACGTTTGAATTTAAGCTAAAACCGAGAGGTTATCCCGCATAAATCTAAAAAACGTCATCGGACGCGTTCCGGCTTTGAATTTTGATTACTTTAGATATTATAACTCATTATTTTTATCTTTTCAAGTGTTTTCGTAGGTTTACCTTTCATTTCGATACATATTTCTACGGTATTAGCGTATTATTACGTTTTTCTTTGGTGTTTTGTGATCAAACCGGAACCCCGGATACCTGTAACCTTTTCGTGTAAACTTTTTAGTTAACATTTGTCTGAGTTTGAAAGTAAAAAATTTCAATGGTCATCCCCCCCTACTCAATTCACCACGCATACAAGTACACGTCATTAATTAAATTCAGTAAATCTTTCCCCTTCTTTGAAAATTATCATGCATGTGTTGGATATTGAACAACTTTTGTTTTTCTTACTTCACATGCACACCAACGTTCATTAACACACTCCATTGTCACCTGCATGGGTAGGACACAACTCTACTAAGTTTTCAAAAAATAGAATCTTGAATAATTACCAACTAGTGTCCAAAGCTTGGTCCTTTCCCCCTGGCTCATTAAACAGACGAACCACAAGGACCATAGGGTCCTTGGTTCATATTTTTGTTAACCTAGCTAAGCCTTTAACCATACCTCTTGTCCTATATATACCTTTCATATTTCCAACCTAGGGTTTCATTCATTTCTTACAAGCCACCAAGAGCTCTCATATCTCTTTTCTCTCCTCTCTGCCACAGCACAACACACACACATAAATACACATTCTATAGTTTTAATTTCTATCAAGAGTCATCCATTCCAAGATCTTTTCTAATCATATCTAAGGGTGTTTCAAGGGTTTGATCATTTATTTTCAAGGTTTTCTAAAGATTTCAAGAGTTAGGGTTTTGATATTTCAAAAGGGTTTTTGCAAGATTATTTGGGGTTTATAGATCTAAGGATTTTGGGTTAGATCTTGTGTGTTACTTGACTCATATTCTTCTTGTAAGTGTTCTATTCCATCTCTTGTGATTTCTTTATGGTTCTTATGCAAGATTAAGGCTTATGTGTTTGTGGTTTTTGAAAATAAACAAGTTAAAACATAAACTAGTATTGTTTTATGATTCTTTGATTTACAAAAGGTTTTGGTTGTGAGTATGAGTTGATTTGTGTGTTGCAACAATAGTGATGATGGGATTAGGTTATATTAAGAGTGGTTTTATTGGTTGGTTTAGTAGTGAATGGGTTTAGGTTAGAATAGACACTATTGTGACGTTTGGGTGGATTTATGGTAGCGTTTGCGAAAGGTGTGGTTGCTGATCCAATCTTTAACCTAGGCTAAAGGATGTTTAAAAATGTTTTAAGGTGTTAGAAACATAAGATTATGATAGTATATGATTCCCCGCTCGTTTCGGTATATGGATCGTCGAAAACGGACTTAAAACGAACAAGTTATGACCAAATGAAGTTTGAAACATTTTTCGGCAAAACACTATAACAAGCTTGCTGTTTGGAATTATAAATGAGGTTTTCGGACACTTTCGGACATTTTTGAGGTTTTAAAACATTGGCGAAACATATAGAAACATTAGCGTGTTGATTGGAAACATTAGAAACGTCATAAAGGTAATTATGGAATACCGAATGTTATATAAGCGTAAGACTTCTAAAAATAGTAACTTTTGAGATAAGTCGTCGATACGGATGTAAAAGTTAGGCGTTTAGATATTGATAAATCGTTTTTGGAAATATGGATTTAACAAAATATAGGGGACGGTATTAACGTCTTGAAACTTAGAACTTTCCTAAAATAGAAACTTCCTAAAAATAGTAACTTTTGAATAAACGTCGGGATTTAATGTAAACTTGTACTTTCACTCGATCATGTTTTCTTAAACAAACTAAGACACAAACACATATGGATGCCTTCTCGTTGATAAGTGTTTCGCTTTTGGTTTCGTATATCATATCTTAGTCCTAAGACGCGTCATTCCTTTAGGTGACGGCTAGGATTGTGTATCATCTTTCTCTTACGTGATTATTATTTGCTTATCGCTCTAAGGTGAGTTCATAGCCCCATGTTTTATGATTTTAACTTTACTATTTTGGGGTGAGAAACATTGCTTGTTTTAAATTTTGGACACAAGTGTTTTCAGTTATTATTTCCTGTTTATGTGTTGCCTAAGTAGCGATTAGACCACTATCATGCCCGAACCATCATGAACCGTTAATTACTTATGACTGACCGATTGGGTAAGTAAGCGTTTGAATGTTATAGTAGATCTATCTGGGACTAATTATCCCTATCATGGTACGCATGCACTTACTTGATTCTGTGTGATGAAACAACGAATTATACATTGTCGGAAAACTCTTGGGGTGTCTGATAAGACATCTGTAGGGCAGTATCATCACTTTGCAGTATTATAAGTATCTCTTAATTTAGCATCGTTTCATGAACTTTAGCGCAACGTAATACTTGTCATGTGTTTTGTATCCATTTAATAGTCACAAATTATTTAAATCTTGTGTCCAAGCCTTACATCAATTCACTATGGAATCTCACAACTTTATGTTGAATGTTTTAAGCAAGTTTCTTCAGGTGCTTAGCTGGGTCTTGTTCTTGAGTGCTATTTGTGTTGCATTCATTGTTGGTATGTCTTTCAAGAATGTTTATCTTTAACTTAAATACTCGTTTGCCTTAACAAACATGTTATGATGCGTTCATTTTACTTAAGCTCCGCCTAAAACTATTTTCATTCTATGTTAAGAATATTGTAAGACTTATTTTGATTTATCAAAGCTACGATGTTATGTGTTTATCAAACGTCTTATATGTGGTCTGTTCACTTGATCTTGTGCGATGCATTGCGATGAAGTCAACGCCTTCCATGACACGTATTCATCCAGGCCCGTTTGGGGTGTGACAAACTTGGTGTATATGGACAAGGTGTTCGTTGGAATGTTCTTAATGTCCTTCACATCTAACAACCCAACCAACATTTAAGGATTTTTAATCTGCATTAGCTAGCACATGGACCTACGGCTAGGAGTAGTAGTTGCCATGGATTAATGGCATTAACATGAGTTGGACCATAGTACAATACACTAGGTTTTATCATAACAAAGTACCAAAGAATGAAACATAGACACAAACATAAACAGTATGGACACAAAATTGTATTTTTGTCATAAAAAAGTTCATAAAACAATGTTGGTATTACCATTAAAAGTACCATAATTAACAAAGGACCAGGAACAAGTTTAACTCATAGGACGGAACAAGTTTTAAGAATACATGAACAATAGTACAAAAGTAGCATTACCAAGTCTATAACATGTATAATGGCCATGTTCCAAATGGCCAGCTATGGCTTGCTTGCATGTTTTCTCAGTTTAACTCCATTTTCTACAACTATCACTCCTAGTCCTATATTCACTACACATTAGTCCCACATGGTGTATTAGCTTGGTATTAAGTCACACCAGTCCTTTCAATCTATTATCACACTATTACCTAGTTACAAAAACTTTTAAAACACTTATATATACAGATAGTTAAAAGAATGTAATAGGATGGCAATGTACCTTTATCTGTCTTGCATGGTTTCACAATTGTTTTGAAACTTTTGTAGCATTTGGTTTGTAAGAGGACAGCAGATTTGGTAAACAATTCTTTTCATTAAGTATTCTCTAAGAATTCCAAACATTTTTTGTTGATGATGGGCTCTGTCCCCATTTACTAGTTTGTTTTAAGCATTCATACATGTATGTTCAACAATAGATCCAATGTCGCCTTCTAAAAAGATAATTCAAAGGTTTAAATTCATAAGACAAGTTAAATTGAAGCAATACAGGTGAAATGTACAAGTAATTATAACAGACAAAATAAGACATAGGCTAGTGTTGGGGAGGATTCTTTTTAACCATTCATAAGCTTCTTTCTTAAAATCTCTGAGTTTGTCCTGTGCTTATCAAACCTCTGCTACTATTGGTTGTTACACATCTAATACATCTCCTTGTAACTTTTGGACCTCTCTAAGACAACTTCATATTGTCATATATGTGATTCCTTAAGCAAAAACCTCTTATGATTGTGCTCAAAAGGAAATGTCTTTGCAATTGCTGGTGTGACATCCTAAGACAGTTGAAATTCCAAACAAGTTCATTATAAGACAATTGAGACATGAACCAAGTTTAATTCAATCAATACAGTTGAAATATAAAATACAGTTGAAATATAAAATAAGTTTAATAGAAACCATACCTTTTGCCTATCTGATATAAAGGTAAAATTTAAGTTTCTAAAAAGATCTAAGTCATCACTAATACAGTCAAGAAACCACTTCCATGAATCCTTGTTTTCAGACTCCACTATAGCATATGCAAGGGGTATATTCTATTGTTTGAATCTACCCCTACTGCTGTAAAAATCCACCCAGGGTAAGTACCAGACAAGAAACATCCATCTAATCCTAGCAAATCTCTTTTTTTTCCTTAAATCCATCTTTCAAAGGACCTAAACATACATAAACCCTAGTGAATTGTCTCTCTAGAATGTTAATGTCCTCTGGCCTTTCTACCTCAATCTTAATAGTAGTGTTTGGATTACTGGATTTTAATTCCAAACAATAGTCTCTCAATTGTGCATACTGCCTTGTATGATTACCTTCTACTCTTTCCTGAGCCATCTTCTTAGCTCTAAAAAGCTTTTGCTTTGAAATCCCTACTTCAAATTGTTTTTGCAACTGATATTTAACAGCATTTAGAGGAATCTTTGGGTTAGGCTTAATACTCTCCTCAACAGATTTAGACAAAAAAGAAGCAGTGCATTTTTTGACTACTCTTGATTGTAAACATTTGTGAGTATCATCAAATGTTTTGATTGCCCATGTTTCCTCATTAGGTAATTGAGATCATTGTAAATACCAAGGGCAAGATTCTGCCTTATCTTTAATACCCCCACCAGCTTTTGTCTTATTAATTGACTTTCCTTTTGACCCACTCATTTGACCCTTTTCTTTGGACTGAGACTTGCCTTTTAACCCATTTGAACCTAACCCTTTTGAACCACTAACAACATCTCCATCCTCACAACTGAACTGAGGGACCTTCCCTCTACAAATACACCTCAATATCTTCTTGTCATTCTTTTTCAAATGAAATTCTCTTCTCTGTTCTACTGCAACTCTATTAATCATCTCTTTAATCATTTTGCTATTGGGAAATTTCAGTCTAATAACAAAGTTTTCCTTCCATGTAGTACCACTACTTTGTGCATTAGCCTTGTTCATTTTATTAAACATCTTTAAAGCTTTTTTCCTTTCACCTTCATACTCAGAATCACCCCTACTGTCAAAATCCTAATGATCAACTTCTTCATCTTCAAACCCTTCTTCTACCACTTCCACAATCTCTTTAGACCCAACCCATTCAACATTAGCATCAATGTTCCTTCTAAATGCAGCTATATCCACTTCTACATCATCTATCATGTTATCTGGATCAACTAAGAAATCACTGTCTTGGCTATCTGAGTCATCATCATTATCAAAACCATTTTCACTACCGATACCAGCATCACTACCAGAACCATGATCCCTATCAGACTCTACATTAATGATGTCCTTCCTAGATGATTGACTTAACTCATTGGTTATATCAAACTGATTCATACTAGACTCTACTACATTATCATTTTAATTGCATCTTTTTTCCTTCCACCCAACAACCTTAATGAGTTCTGCAACCACACATCTTCACTAACATCCTCAATTACATCAGCATCATTGTCCCTTAACATTTGTTTTTCTATGAACACATAATTATCTAATACATTAACAAGCAAAGACTCATCTACATTTAGTGACTTCTTAGTAACAGAATGATCAACATATAAATCAATTACCTTGTACTTATCAACATACTTCAACATTTGCAATACATCCTGATCATTACATAACTTCTTAAGCCCATTATCTAAATCAGTGTTAGGTTCCTTATAATAATACTCAAATGAGGGCTTTTCATAACCTAACTCTTTCATCATTGTGTTAACCTCAACTACTGAAAAAACATCAGAAAAGACCCAAATACCTCGCTCGTGATGGTCACGTGACACCATTTCGTTAGTAAAACTGACGACCGTTACCAATAGGGACTAAACCCAATACGGGTCAAAACCATAGGGAGAGGATCCGGGAAAAAAAAGATGAGGGGCCATTTCCGTTAAACGCGACAAACCACAGGGACCATTTATGCAATTAACTCTTGTATAAATGACGGAAACTATTTTTTGTAAATTTGTATAAAAATATGAAAAATGTGGTGTTTGGTGAACAATACAATTTTTGAGAATTGCATATACTTAAAAGTGACTTTTTTTAATAATATTTTTTTATGTGAATATTTAATTTACAATGGAAAAAGTATATAGGGGTCGTTTGTTATGACGCTTTTGTATTCAAGTAATGACAAGAGGGGTGGGTATCACTTATTTTTTTCATGGCAAGACGGGTGGGTATCCTTTATTCAAACCCAATAATGAACCTCACATCATTATCTTCTCTCATAATGCATATTTTGATCAAATAATTTAATAATAAAAATGTACTAAAACTGCCATTGTTTATTTAATATTTTTATTAAAATAAACTTTTTAATAAAATATTATTTTTTATTATAATCATTGTCTTTCATTTCTAAACCGAATTCAATTTTGATTTTAAACCTTTATGCAAACTAAACGGGGCCTAAATTTGCATTATTATGTCTAAACCTAACAATTTAGAATCAAAAAGTTTAGATAGTTATATAAAAAAGTGGTAACTTATACCTTAATATTAGTCTGTTAGTTTAAATCTATTCGGGTCTAGGTTGAAAGGGGACATAGATATATATTATAGTAAACATACAATAAGCGGGAAAACCGACCCGTAACTCGCCGGTTTACCTGACCCGCAAATCACCAGCCCGACTCGCAAACCACCTTCACACAACCCGTCGGTTTACCCGGCCTGCACACCACCCACCCGACCCGCAAATCACCCGCAACCCGCCGGTATTTACAAAATAGCCCTCGCATTATGTGTCAAATTACGAAAACTACACTCACCTTTACGCTATTTACAAAATTCAGCCCAATATAAGAATTTGCAAAACAACCCCCAACACTATGCCGCAAAATGAAAACTGTCCTAACTTTTACGCTATTTACAAATTCAACCTAATAATTTTTTTTACAAAATACCCCCTTCCCCCCACACTATGTGGCAAATTACGAAAACTTCCTTAAACTTTACGTTATTTATAAATTTGACCCACCAAAAAATTGGCAAAATAACCTTCCACACTGATACAAAACTTTACTTTTTACTCTCTCAAAAAAGTACCGCCTTCAGTCACCATTTCACACCTATTTCCGGCCATTAATCGAATTTATTCCACCCAACCGTCGTAGTCCACATGTCACTCCGACCAACACACAAACATGCTACGTAGACTAACACTGTATGTTTTTTTTTCATAAACAGGTGTGAAAATGTGATGATCATATGTGATTTTTGTATTGTAGGTGGAGTACGGATGACGACGTCACGTAACAAGTGTACAAAAAGTGGTGCTATTGTTTGTGAGAAGAGTAATGAGGAGATTAGTGGAACTAAGTTGTTTATAGTGTGGCTATGAATTGGGTCATAACCATGTATTCATATCTCTCGAATTTATTATATATTCTTGCGTCGTTATGTTTGGCAAACTCGTGCTAAGTTGCAATCAGAATACGTTTTTTTTTTAAGGGTTTTGTTTACATTTTTTTAAGGGTTTGGTTTAAAAAAATTGCAAGGTACTTTGCCCATTTTTACAAATTTTATAAGAATAAAAAAAGAGAGTATCTTAAATTATTTTTACTTTATCGGATTGAAAATAATTCTGATACAAACTTTACTTTTTACTCTCTCAAAAAAGTATGCCTCTCAGTCACCCTTCACACCCTATTGCCGGCATTACTCCGACTTTCAACCACCACCGTCGTAGCCACATGTCACTCCGACCAACCACAACCATGCTACGTAGACTCACATGTATGTTTTTTTTTTCATAAACAGGTGTGAAAATGTGATGATCATATGTGATTTTTGTATTGTAGGTGGAGTACGGATGACGACGTCACGTAACAAGTGTACAAAAAGTGGTGCTATTGTTTGTGAGAAGAGTAATGAGGAGATTAGTGGAACTAAAGTTGTTTATAGTGTGGCTCCTGCATTGGGTCATAACATGGTATTCAATCTCTCGAGTTATTATATATTTTGCGTCGTTATGTTTGGCAAAACTAGTACTAGTTGCAATCAGGATAGTTTTTTAAGGGTTTTGGTTATACATTTTTTTAAGGGTTTTGGTAAAAAAAATTGCAAGGTACTTTTCCCAATATCAAGTTGTGTAAATGTAACGAACTTTCATAAATGTTTCAATCTGCACATTTTTATGACGTGTTATACCTTGAATTCTGACACGTGGCACCATTTATAACGCGACACGTCATCGAAATGTGCACATCAGAACACTTATGAAAGTTCATTACATTTACACATCTTTTTTTTACACGTTCCAAAACGAGACATTTGGAAAAATAAGTTGCTATTCTATGACCAAAACCCAAAAAAAACCTACTTAGCATATTTAATAACGGGTTTTAGTTCACGTACCAAATCCATACATTTGGAAAAGTTCGTTGCTATTTTATTACCAAAACTCCTTTTTTAAATGTTTGGTATGTAGGTAAATGTGTCAACTGAGTCCCATTGGTTAATACTGCGTATGAGTTAAGTTAAATATTTATTAGGTGGTGAGTTTATTGGGTACTCTCTAAATGTTCCGCTTAAGTCTTAACCGGGTATTTGATACAAGTCCAATTGTATAACAATTACCCCACGGGTCTATGCGGATCTAACAGATCAATAAAAGTTAAAACTTTTTTTTTTTACTCAAAATATAAAAAAATTGAAAATTGCCGTGTCAACCCGGCCCAAGCCCCGTCTAGACCTGTGACTCAATCCGACCCACCCATTTTGCCACTTACAGGAGTATTTATAGAAAGTATGCAGAAGCTAAACGCCAAACAAGCATTATATTTTAAACACTTCAAAAAGGTTGTCACCAATCACAACTTACGTATATCCGTATAAGAACCAAGTGTTACACTATCTGGGTCATCAACTACCAAAACTGTTCCCAATGATATTATAGTTATGCTGATATGTCAAGGGATATTTTAGGAAATTTTTGGGGTTATGACATGTCTACATAAGTTTGATTGTTTAAAACACTTTTTGAGAGTTATAAGATATAGTGGAACTTTTCATTGTTTAGGTACGTATTCAATACATGACGAAAGTAGATCGCTATTTTATTGCCTAAACCCTTAGTGATTCAAGATTGTCTGTTGGTAGTTATTAACCTACATTATATTCTATGTCATTTTGCCCCGCTCCGGCCGGGATTGGGTATCGACATCGTTGTTGTTGTTGATATTCTCTGTCATTTTAACAGTTCTTTGTTGACCATTATACCCTTATTATTCTCTAGCGGTTAAATGTAGTTTGTTTTTGTATATTTGTGATGATGTGTATGTTGTTTTAATTATCTCTTACGATTTGGGGGTCTGTAGATCATGGTTTAGTTACTTGAGAAAAAGAAGTTATCATCGTACACACACGAAATAGATACATGGAGCTTGAAGTAGGAATACAAAATTTAAGCAGAGGACAACAATTGACTGATTTTTTACCGCATACTGTTCATTTAGATGCAAAAACCGAAGGCGTGTATGCAAGTGCCATATAGGTTGCTGCTAAGCATTTGGTACATTGTCTGCTAAGTAAACGATATGCATTAAGAGATGAGTATTAGTTATAATGCAGAAATGGAAAAGTGTGAGACCGTCGTTTAGGTTGCTGTTAAACATGTGACAGAAGCAATTGTATCAAACACTTTGCTTACTGCTCTGTGTTTCTTTAATTGTTTAATAAGCTTCTTTAATGGGGTTGACAACGTTGTAATATACAATAATAATACCTTAGTGATCCAAGATAGATCTGTAAGCGTTATCACTGTCAATTACATGATTACAACCTTGTTAATGTTATCAGCAGATATAATGAGTCATTATTCATACCCCTCTTTCATTAACCAAACTTATTCAGAGAGTAACATTATAAAAGAATCTAGACACAATGTCTCACCCAGTATTACGAAAAACCTGAACACGCTGAAAGTCAAATTTTTAACAAAACGACAAGGGAAGATGATTGTAACAACATCAAACAGGCAGCTTCTATTATTCACTTTGTTTTTACAAAATCATATTTGGAATAAAAAAAATTCAAATATGTTGAAGTTGTACTGCATTTGATTTTATTTGGGGATGGCTATTAATATTAGTTTGTAATTTGAAACCATGTAGTATATAAGATGTGTATGTGTATTGAAGAAGTTTTACATGATGTTGGTAATAGGAGCAACATCCGGAAAGCAGTTTAAGAGTTCCTGCAATTGTGACTACTCTTGAGAAGATGCATCTCACTCCAAAGGTAAACAAACATCGTTCACATATTTAGAGGTATCTCCAATTTCTGATTGTATTGAATATTCTATATATAAATATGCATGCAGTTTCGAGGATCCGAGATCATTCAACTTCAAACTTTTAGAACTGCTACAGTGGAAGATGTTGCCAGCGTACATTCCAGATCTTATGTTTCTAACCTTGAGAAGGTAATACAAGTTGCTTGTCATGAACACGCACAACAAAATAAGATTTGTATCTGCTAGATTAAAAAATAAATTATATAAAATTCCAAGATAGTTACCAATATTTTTTAAGGGAAAAGCTTATATTAAATTTGTATCTGTTATAATTAAATTGAAGTTTATATCCATTAACACTTTCGAAACTTTCTGTCATCATGTTGATGTGCAACCTATGCTTTAATTTTTGGAGAGGTGTTTTGGTTTTGCATTTTTAACTAGTAATCTGATCATCGGTTTTTGGTCTTTGGATAAACATAATGTGCTTATGATTATTTATTTATATATCAGTCAAATAACCAGTTTCATACTAAGTGCCCCAACTGATTATCTAATAACAATAAAATTACTTATTGAATGGCTTTTTTTGTTTCCGTGAAAACGCCTCTTCTTTTTTTGTTCCTGAAAATCTTCTTTTTTGTCAAATTATCTGTAAACCCAGTTAATAGTTATAATTTGTCTATTTGCCAAACATGCAAACATTCTATTGTCAGATTATTACAACTCTAAGCAACAAAACTACTTCTAAACACCATCTTCTGCAACCAGTTCCCCTTACAACATATTACTTGATTATGGTTATCTAATATCACATAATCACTTTCAAAGCGGCAAAGCGCACATTTAAACACCCTCCGAGAGCTACATGTATCTGCATTAATTTTTACTTGGAATGTTACCACCTGACCTCTATCAGTGATCTTATAAATCTATCTCTACAGGCAATGGAATGGGCTTCAAAAGAGGGTGTTGTTTCCATTGATAGCTCTGGGGACACATACGCTACTGCCACGGTAAGAGAAGTTTGTATTAGAATTTTGAATTGAGTCTGTAAGAAATTTCTTACTCAAGAATGTTGGCTGAATTTAATATTGATATCTTACCTAAAAAAATGTTTGGTTTAATAAGATATTAATTTCTTACTCAACAAATGTTTAGATTTGTTATTTATTTCTTACTTAAATGTTGGTTGAATATGTTTTCTTACCAAATAATTTTCGGTGAATTTGATCTGATTTAAGCAGCCCTTAAATTTAGCATGTTTATATATTTTTAGGTGACAGAGTTGGTTTATCAGTTTTATATATGATTTTTATGATGTTGTAAAACTGCAGACATTTGAGGAGTCACTGATTGCTGCTGGAGCAGGCCTATCCGTGGTTGATTCTGTGGTAATTTTAGCTCACTTGGTTATGTATGGGTCTAATCGGGTTATCTTTTATCTCTAACGTGTAATTAGAGGTTCACTAATAAAGAAACGGGTCAAAAGTGTATTTTAATTGCATAAAACCTTCTAAACCATATTATTAACTAGATTTGGTATCTGATTAAGGTCTACCCGGAATTTTTTTACCTTTTTTGACTTATTATGTATTATGCTGCTGTTGAGGTCAATTCATTATGCCCCTTCTACAGTATTAACTTAATATGTATAATGCTGCTGTTGTGGTTCTTTTTATTAATTTTTACTGAAAGAATGTACGTTTATTTTTGAGAAATTTATAGGTGGAGGCATCCAAAGTTAGTAAGAATCCTCCGGTTGGTTTTGCCTTGATACGTCCTCCTGGACATCATGCTATTGCAGAGGGGCCCATGGGATTTTGTTTCTTCGGTAATGTGGCTGTTGCAGCTCGATATGCACAGCGGGTACATGGATTGAAGCGTGTCTTCATTATCGATTTTGATGTCCATCATGGTAATGGCACCAATGATGTGTTCTACGATGACCCTGACATATTCTTTCTTTCAACTCACCAAGTAAGCAACACGTCTAATAAAGTGCCATTTAATTTTGGTATATGAATGACTTCTCTAGGTCTTATTTGATTCATTAAGCCGGCTTATTTTGAACCTGGGTTTTTATTTAAGTGTTGTCTTTTAATATTAATTATTGTTAATATGCTGTTGTTTTAGGATGGTAGCTTCCCTGGCACCGGCAAAATAGATGATATTGGGTGTGGGAGTGGTGAGGGAACAACACTTAATTTGCCATTACCAGAAGGTACAGGTGATGTAGGTATGCGAACAGTATTTGATCAAGTCATTGCACCGTGTGCACAAAGATTCAAGCCTGATATAATCCTTGTATCGGCAGGGTAATTTCCTTCTCCCAAGACCATATATATTCTTTGCATCCATCTATTAGTTTATAGTAGAGGGGGCGGATTTGCTTCTTTTACTTATGATTGGGTCGATTCAGGCTGTGTTCATCTTTGAAATATCAAACTGATTTATTAAAAAATAGCTGAAACTGAAATGTGTGATAAGTGGATTTAACGGTTAAATGGGTGAAAGTGTGTATTTCCAGGCATACAACGTGAGTACATTGCAACCTCTTAAATTGTTTATGCAAAAGTAGTATAATATTGTTTTAACTTACCTTTTCTGATAATATCTGACAAAATTTTGATAAAAATCTATTTCTGGTCAACTAGCACTACCTGTTACCCAATGCAACCAACTAGCCCATTTTTCTACCTCTGCATATATCAATGCATTAGTTTATAAGCTACTCATTTTACCCCATAGAATTGTAACGTTGTATCTTCACATTTACTTTCATAGAAGTGTTTGATCATTAGGGGGTGTTTGTATTTGCCATTTGTAATTAACTAGCTAGTTATTCCAACTACAAGTCACAATTATGTTTACCTTACACACTAACTCTCCAAACACACATGTAGAAACTTCCTTAGTGTGTGAAATATTGATAATAGAAATAAGTCAATAACACAACTTTCAATGGGCTAAGAGTGTTGCAGGTGCTGATTTATAATCTGTTTCATTTTCCAGATATGATGCGCATGTGCTAGATCCACTGGCCAGTTTTCAGTTCACTACAGGAACGTATTACATGCTAGCATCAAGTATTAAGCAACTTGCCAAAGATTTATGTGGTGGTAGATGCGTGTTCTTCTTGGAAGGAGGATACAACCTAAAGTCTCTTTCAAATTCTGTTGCAGAAACCTTCCGTGCGTTTATTGATGAACCCAGCATTGCAGCGGAACTTGATGACGACCTTGGTTTTTTTCATGATGAACCATCTACTGAGGTAAAACAAGCAATTCAGAAGGTCAAGCACTTGCACTCTCTTTAGAGATGCCAAAATATCCCCGTAGTTTTGTACATTGAAACATTTTATAGTTTTATTCTTATACTTGATGGATGTACAGCGATTAATTATCCGACTACTTTGGTTTTAGATAATGTCTTTTGTTTCTGTATAAACACGCCATATATGGGGCTAAAGTTGATATATATGCTTGATTTAATTTAGAGTACTATTGTCAGGTGAAGCTTTAATATTTTAAAGTTTGACTGTGAAAACAATTACAGGTTTAGTTTTCATTTAAGTGAAGCTTCAAATGAGTGATAAACTTGTTGTCTAGTTTTCATTTAAGATTATATCCCATTAGAGACATATATATTGTGAAGGTCTGAACCAGAATATTGTCTTTACTCTTCACCCCAAGTAACCTTGTACTCCACGACGGCAATGATTTATGAGCTCATAATTTGAGTGGAGTGCAAGATTGACTCTCACTGTAATTAGTATAAACAACATTTTAAAATATTGGTATTATTAACTTGAGTTTAATAACATGATAAATCTAAATAGTAAGATCAGGAGTTTGAACTTTGAACCTGTTAATACAAAATAAGTGTCGGGTATAGACCTGGGCTCAAATCCTGTGTATTTGTGTTTGTGTGTTGATTTTTTTTTCTTTCTTGTTGCAGGTTTCACGAGGAAAAAGAGATGCTTTTGAGAAAGAGATATAAATATAAAAAATGAAAAAAGCGGCTATCTGAAAACCCTAGTATTTCACATATTTGTTCATATCAATTAAGCCCATCTTGAAGCCCATGTAATAAGTGAAATTAAAATAATTTAAGTGAAATTATTTAATTTTATGTAATGTTTTTTTAATTAAAAAAAAGTGGGGTCCTCCCATAACACCAAAAAAGCTGGTGTTAACCAATGAGCTTCTTTTTGATGTTATGAGAGTTTTTGATGTTATAGATAAAAAAGTACATTTTTTTCCCACGGCTTGAGCTATAGCACAAGATTGTACCTAATGCTCTAATTAGTAAAATGAAGATAGAAAACACTTTTTAATTACAATTTGTCAGTTTGTCACTTATAATGGAATGCTACAATTACGCTACTATCCAAACTCAAAATACATAAATGGCAAATGAAGATCATGCATTCCAAAATTACAAAGCTGACTGAATTAAAAAAATTCTAAAAAATTCATAAACAAAAGACAAAACATAGTACAAAACTATGCCAGAAAGTTCAAAATAGAACACGACTATATGTGCGAGAGGTGTGCCCCAATGAGATCAATCAGTAGTCACTTTTCATTATTTCATCAAAAATAAAAAAGCTTCACTTACCACTCTTCTTTTTTAAAAATTAAGATATTCTCACACGCGACGGGGTGGTACAGATATACGTTATACGCAAAACAAAGCTCATATCATACTGCGGCAGCAATTATAATTATCTTTTCTATAAAAGGCGAAATTCTATGTAGATTCTGACGAACTTTTTTTTTTTCTGATCTTTTAATGTAAGTCAATTATACGATTTTATAAAATCATATAACTTTTATGGAAATCATATAGTGATTCGTTATAATAAATCAATATATGATGGTCGTCATACGAATCGCATATATTATTTTCGGCGGAATTCGTGGTACTGAAAACAAAACTCTAAAAAAAGTTTTCGTCGAATTTACAATCATATATGATTTCTGAAATCATATCATGATTTCGTTATACGAATCATAGTATGGGATATTTGCGAGCGAATTCGTGGACGAGAACAAAATTGAAAAGAATAGTCGCGTTAGAATAGACGCTAATCATATGATATAAGGAGATTTTATATGAAATCATATATATTGTAGAGTTTATATGAAATCATATCTTATTCGTTTACTAGTCATATAGGACATTCCGTTATACGCAACATATATGATTTCGATATACGAATCATATATGACATTCGTTTATACGAATCACATATATGACTTTCGCAATTCCGTGACTGAAAAAAAAAATCTTGGCAAAAAATAGTTCCGAGCGAAAGTATATCGGTACAAACGGCACCCGGGGAGCTACTGAAAGATAAAATGATACTCGTTCGCGATGGTTGTATTTTGTGTCGAGTGAGCGATTTACCCGTTTGTTAAGATATTTTTATTTGATAAAAAAAGAGATGAAATAAAAGTGGTTTTTTTATTTTAGAATGAAAAACAGATGGTTGAATGAAGATCATGCATTCCAAAATTACAAAGCTGACTGAATTAAAAAAATTCTAAACATAAGAAACATAACAAAACTATATACACGCTTGTATAATGTGTTTTGACCAATTTATTCTTCGAATGTGGTCATTATGTACGACATTATACGACAAGAAATACGTGAGCCTATTAGGGCACAACACAAATTCCGTGGATAAGGACCCTTTTTCACGGATTACCCACAGAATTATTCCGTTGGTAAAAACCTTGTGGCTAAATATTTTCCCACGTAGCGTTGACTATTTCCCACGGATTTCCCACAATTTTCAGCAACCATATTCCACAGATATCACGTTTTTTTACCACAGATTTCCCACAATCATTTCCTACAGATTTCCCACAAACATTTTCCGACTGATTTGCTACATACATTTGATGTTTTTTTTGCCACAAATTTCCCACAGTTATTCCCCACAAACATTTTCCAACTGATTTGCTACATATATTTGATTTTTTTTGCCACAAATTTCCCACAGTTATTTCCCACAAATTTCCCATAGCATATATTCATATTTTCAGTATCCTGTATATGTAAAACCAACATACCGTACAAACCGCTTTACATAATTTACGCACATAGAATATAGGAATCAGTACACAATTTATTCCAGAATCATAAACGTACCAAATGATATACATTATAAATTGAATATTCCACTAAACACTAACAAATTATACTCGGCCTAATAAATGGTACTCCGTACTAAACATGTTCCAAGACATACAAGTTAAGAGGACACAAGTCTTTTAAAAACTAAGAATTACGCTGTCCACAATTTATTCCAGAATCATAAACGTACCAAATGATATACATTATAAATTGAATATTCCACTAAACACTAACAAATTATACTCGGCCTAATAAATAGTACGGAGTAATAAACATGTTCTAAGACATATAAGTTAAGAGAACACAAGTAAGTCTATCGAAAACTAAGAATTCGGCTGTCCACAATCTATCCTAAACTGAAAGAAGTCAAAATCTTCAATAGTATATGTTAACTGTTAATACTATGTAATACACTTCAACAAACTAAATCAACACTAAGCATACATGGTTTATAAACATCTGCTTATACATACACTAAATAACTGATTATTGCAGCTACAATTCACATCAATCAAATATTTAGTTTCAGAACTTAAACTCAAACACCCATTTTATATAAAGATCAGTTCTTGCAATATCTTTTCTAATTACCTGGAAAATGAGACCATCCGATGCATGTGAAAGGCGTGGAATGAACTCTTTTAGAAGCTTAGATACGGCAGAAGTAGATAAAAGTCTTTCCTTCTAACCTATAATGAAGTAAATGTTCAATAGGAATCATAAACACTGAGAACGATTGATGTTAAGCACAAATAGAGATTAGGGGTTGTCATATGTACCCGAAATAGTTCCAAGTCATATCTGTAGTATGGATTTCTACTCTTTAACAAAGTGTCTCGCTCCCTGTTCCGAGGTTTAATAACTTCATTTTCAAGTATCTTCCACCTGCTGCTAAAAGGGTGCTGAAAGAAAATTGACAATCTAATATTGACATTTCTGCATAATATATTAGCAAAACATTACAAAAAGTACAAAAACAATGAGAAGCACATTCTTTACTAACACAATCAATTACTAAGCTTCACGTGTTTTCCCTACTTTTGCACTTGACTCAACCAAGATACTACCTCCGTCCCATAATAAGTGTCCACTTGAAATTTTCAAAGTCTTAGTTATTGAATTTTGACCATAAATATTTGTATTTGTGTTATATAATACTTAATAAAAGTTATATGAATAGATTCGGTTTTTAAATGAATTTTCAATGGTATAATTTTCATCAAGTATTATATACCACAAATAAAAATATTTATGGTCAAAGTTAGATAAAAAAGACTAAAAAAAATCAAAGTGGACACTTATTATGGGACGGAGGGAGTAGCAATTTTGACCCGTTTACTTATAAATGGATCAATGTGGGTTATTTTTATCTATAATGTGTCAAACTAAAAGTGGAAAGGTAGAAATAGGTCTTACGTATATAGAATAAAATTGGTCAACTTCACAATTTTTGGTCAATTTCTGCATTCTCTTCTTATAATTAGGTAAAGCCAATACAGATAGACAAATTAGTCAACAGATGAGTCATAAGAATTACCTCTTTTGGTACCTCATAAGATGGCGATCCCCTTCATGCCTATCAGTATCATGAAATAAGTCTTCTTTAAGCACATCATAGGTTGTCAAGACAATATCAGCAGCAAGCAGTTCACCAATTTTTGTAACAGATTTACTAGAAGATGGAGTGGTTTTAACGCCTTCATAAACAAGGACTTTCAGTGAACCAGGGCGTGTATGCCTGCAAATGAATCTGACAGTTAAGGAAAAAGAAACATGATAACAGAAAAAGAATACATAGACTGATAGACATGACCAATTATCCTATAAAACTTCACAAATCGGTATACAAAACCATAGATATCATAAATTCAAATAATTGAATTTCAACTGTTTCCATTTATATGAAGGCAAACTGCACGAAGATGCAATGTAATAATTCACCTTTTAGATGATAATTTTTGCTAAACCATTTAATGCAACATACTCACCATTTTTCACCGAAGTACGCACTCTGTTGCATTAAATAGACAAAGAATAGCAAGGACGGTTCCATTTTTATAAGAAATGGTATGTTGCATATAATGGTAAACAGTGAATAATACATGCCATTTTGTACTTTATAGAATTAAGTCCTAACCTATATAGATTTTGGCTAGCCAATACATAAAGACAAATGATGCAGAGGCCAGAGAGATGCAAGGAAAACCAAAGTTCAAAAGAGAGTGTACCGAGTAATTTCAGCATGCCACTGAGCCAATATAGGGGTCGGGCATATTACAAGAGTTGCACCAGTAGCAACCGGGGAAGTCGTTGCTTGAATCAGTTCTGAGCAAAGTTGGCAAATATAAACCTCGTCAGAAAATTCTACTTCGGAGCCATCGAAACTATTTCTTTTTCTTGTATCACCATTTACACTATCGCTGTCTCCTTGTGACTCGTAATCGTTTTCTATTTCAGAGTTACTTCCTTTGTCTAAAAACCCTACACAATCTGCATGCTGCCAAGCATCACAGACATCACATTGTACCCATAAACCTCCATACCAACTGCTTTCGCTTACAGCCCCATAAACACATTCAACACGTTCTCTTTTCACTATTTTGATTTTAGGTGTGTTTTCCCCGATCATTTGCATCATCTCGTTACCATCATTGGACTTTTTGTGTGCAAACACACATGCAAGAAGCTCAATCGTTTTCCCCAAACCCATCTCATCTGTCGTTAAAACATGTAAGGTTAAAAATAAAACACCTGAATCATGTTTGGGAGTATCCTAGCGCTTCAAAACATTCAACTGTCGCTCCCACACTTCGAAACATGTAAGGTTACAAGTGATACTTTATTGATTGCTATCATGTCGTAAATGAGATATCTCCTTTCCAGCTTGTGTGTGCTCAGATCAGTATCAACTACCATTTCCCCCATCAAGCAAGGTGTTAGTTATGAGTGTTTCCAGGTGTACCCTAACAAAAAAGTATGTGAGACATGAGGTCATCAACAGAAGCAAAATATATGAGATACTGAAAACAAAGGTAGAGGAGTTCAAATAAGACTTGAGTTCCATTTTAGACATCATAAACAAATTTAATAGGGGAGTTCAAGAAGAGAATACATTCAACATATAAAGTTTGACTTATGAAAAAATATGCACACAAGATACTATCAGGCCAAAGAATATATGTATAAATCCAATAGACAACATAACAAAAGATTACGAGTTTAAAACAACCAAAACACACTCGTCCTCGTCTCTTGTCACTTTCTCCACCTCTTACTCTTATGGATTAGAGGTTTTTTAAGTTCTTTTTTCCGCCATCAACCAAATTATAGCAAATTACGTCATTTTAACTTAAGGGATAGAGCTTTGAAGTAAGCAAATTATGGTTGTTGTACCCCTTACAAAAATCAAACAAGCCAAAAATCTGTTGGCAACTTTGACAAACATGTATCATCAAAGAACACTACCTAAATCAATAACACCATGCTTTAACAAGCAACAATCAACCTACAAAGAAGCATGCTCATAAGCTGGTCCAATAAATTAACACTAATAAAGTAAGAAAATAACTTCCAACCAAATTAGTAATAAATATATACAAAAAGATGCAACATTAGCAATAAAAAAACAAGCATAAAGGAACAATAACTTTACAACAAATAAACAGGAGCATCAAATAAAAGCAGCAAGAACACAAAAAAACTCATATAGAAAATGAGAACAACATGAACAACAACTCATCTCGCCTCTAAACCAAATCAAAGTCTTTCAATACAAAACACTCCATTTAAGAACAACAAAAACAAATGTATTTAGATAGAAGATACCAAACATAGTCTCTGAACCAACATAGATCGATCAGCATGAACAGATACGCAAGCCATTCAAGTTACACTAAAATACCAATTAAAAATGCAGTGTTAGTCATGAAAAAACAATTTCGCTTTGAGGTTTTGGATCCGAAAACATAGAAAAGAACAAACCAAACATATTTCCATGATAAATACGTAAGGCATGAGTGCAGTAAACGGCAGTCGATGATGGAAAAAGGGGAATAGCGATGATAGATGCATAAGCCTGATTTGTGAGAGGCGGCTTCGTGGTATAAAGGATAGAAAGTAGGGTTTCATATAAGTATTTATTTTTTCCTTTTAATTGTTAATGTAATTTAATTTTCGTTCAAGTTTTTAGGGGGGAAATAGTCAACTTTTTAAATTTTTAGTTTTTGTTGGAGCAAATTTGATTTTAGGATGAATAATAAATTACTGTAACCGACCGGATATAAAGATTAAAAAGGAACAATTTCATATATCCCCCTAAAACCACTTCTAATTTCATATATACCCAACCCTATATCTAAATTTCAAATATACCCATTAAATTTCAAGTCATAATCTTTTTACTTAGTAAAGGAAAACGTCAAATGGGATATTCTTAGTAAAGGAAAACGTCAAGTGGGATATTCGTATTTCAAAAAAATCAAATCATACCATATTTAGTAATATTTTTTTAAATAAGATTTTTTTTAACTTTTAAAATTGTTTAAATCTAAAATATTACCTAATTTGCTTAACAATTCTAAAAAAAACGTTTTTTAATCACATGAAAATACACATGGGTCTCAATGCTATTTTTACATAATTAAAGCCAATAAATGTAATTTATAAAAAAAGGGGACTCCATCCATGTTTTGCCATTCATCATCAATCACACACATCAAACTGGGAATCTATCTATCTTTTTCCCGTCTTCGTCAACACATCAAAACCACACACTGTTAATAAAAACCATTTGTAAAACACACACAACTGTTTCAATAGATCTCAATCATCAGAGATTCGGTACCACACGCCTCATAGCCATTTATAAAAACCACACCTGTTTGGGGATCTTTGTTGAATTAATAAGGTTAGTTACATGTTTGGTTTAAGATCTTTTTGTATTACATACCATCCCATTAGTTTAAAAATCGCTTGCCACCATTAGTTTATGAAGAAGTCTGGACTATTAGTTCTAAGGTGCTTACATATGTATTATAATTAGAGTTGATATGAGTGTTTTTACTCGCCCCAATGTTATTCTTCATTTTAGGTTCAATTGTCTTTGGACGAAAATAGTTCGTCCACTTATATGGGTAAATTGAGCATCTAAGCCTGTAACTTGTGCATGTGGTGATTGTGGTTTAAGTGCAGTTGCATAGGAGGAAGAGAGAAGACCAAGATGAAATGAAGCGCAAATACAATGTCAACTGGGATGTTCAGGTTATACAGCCTGAAGATATAGAGCCGTATAGGTGAAGTCACAGTTTCCTGTATTTTTTTGGGTTCTTTCTTTTGGACTAGAATGTAATTTTTAGATAAAACTGCAGAAATCCTTATACAAATCCAATTTATATTGTATTACAATTATTAAAAGCCCACAACAAAACTTAAACCTTATATAAACTCAATTTAATTGTCAGTCGACATATAATTCATCAGAACAACTCTCTGCAGTAACTCATTCCATAAAATTCATAAGTCTCGAGTAAATCACTCATCTTCAAGATAACATCACTTTGGAAGCTTTCTTTTCATGCCTTAAAAAAAGGTTTCTTATGGTTTTTGAATTATTTACATTTGATTTCTAGGTTTGTCAAGATAGCGGATATA
>BQNB010042883.1:0-18665 GCA_026074375.1 Tanacetum coccineum | reverse complement strand
ATTCTATCAAAGCAGATCATTTCTGGACAGTTGACATCGTCGCACTCTTTATCTGTTTTACACAGGGTAGCATTAACCACGAAGCCGCCTGTAACACGAAAAAACAATAATGATTATGGCATCCATTAATTTCTGTGTGTGTCTTACGTGATCAATTAGAAAGGGTGACTAACTGAAAGCAACAACAATCCAAAGCACGATGAAAAGATTATCGATTTTCCTACTCATGATCATATTGTCACGCTCTTTTGTACTATTTCATTAGCAAAGTGTGTGTGACCGAAGAATAAAAAACAATATATATTCAAGTGATATGAACTTAATTCCCATATTTGTGTAATCCACTAAAAAGTTATTTACTCACTCGCTTTTGTAGTTTTGTAATCTGAAATAGCCGATGTTTTATTGAAGGTCATAAAATTGTACATATATATAACAATAAGAGGGGGGCGTTAGTTGAAGTTAACGGCCATTAAGTAAGAAGACAAAAAAAGAGAGGGAGAAACGTGAAGGAGTGAACAAGAAAATGAACAGTGCCCAAAAATTACGGAAACAGCCTCTGAAGTTACCGGTTCGTTGCAAAGTTAGTCCCTAACGGGCGCCAGTTAATGGTCGTTAAGTAACCTCAGCGACTGTTTTCGTCAAGGTTATAAATAGCGTGAAGCGTGGCGTAGTGGCATAGCCAAGCCTCAAGCTTTAGCGTGAGGCGTTGCGTCATAGCGTTTTTAAGGCGTGACTCAAGGCGGCAAAAAATATTTATAGAGTGGTCAATATTAGTTAGCTACTAGGCTTAAAATTGAGTTAACGTAGTACTAAGTCCCATCCCATACAACCCTAAGCAAAAAAACTTGTAAATAAGCTCAAATCCTAAGAATTTTTTAATAGCTTCTAAGAAGACAAGAAAAAAAGAGGGAGAAACGTGAAGGAGTGAACAAGAAAATGAACAGTGCCCAAAAGTTACGGAAACAGCCTCTGAAGTTATCGGTTTGTTGCAAAGTTAGTCCCTAACGGGCGCCAGTTAATGGTCGTTAAGTAACCTCAGGGACTGTTTTCGTACAAAATTTCAACAACAATTTACAAAAATTATCATTGGGTTATCAAGTTACGAGAATAATCCCTGATGTTATTCTTCAGTTGCAAAGTTAGTCCTTAACGTAAAATTTCACGCTCCGCAGCGTAACGCAGGTGTAAAACCACGTTAAACACAAGTTTTACATAAAACTTATTTGATGGCTAATAACATAATTCGTTTTTTTTAATGTGTATATAATTTTATTTTATTTTAACAAAATGTGTACTATAATTAGGTGTGAGCAGAAAAAATTAAAAAAATCAAAACCGAACCGAAAACCGAAAAAACCGAACCGAAATAACCGATCGAAACTAGAAACCATGGTTCGGTTTTTACTTTTTTAAAAACCGAAAAATTTCGGTTCGGTTTCGGTTTTCGTCCAAAAACCGAACCGTAAAAACCGAACCAGTTTATAATAATATATAATTAATATAATATAAATAAATAAATAATAAATCCAATTTTTAAATTCATATTTATTTTCTGGGTGGAATTATAATAATTATAATAAAAGATAGATATAATATCAATATATATATATATATATATATATATAAATATATTCATGTATATATAATATATATATATATATATATATAATATATATATATCTTAATTATGTATATATGTGTTGTCCATGTACGTGAGTTTACTTGACCATATATCCAATACATATAAGGCATGATCAACTAATGTATTATTCACTTGTATAGTGTGTCACATTTATTATTGTGTTATAATTGTTGAATTTGAGAAACATTATTATGCTTCATATGATAATAAAAATATTAAAAAAAACCAATTTTCTACGTAAAACATGTTTATTAATATAAATAAGCAACAACCAAATATAAACGGTTTGAAACCGAAAAAATCAAAAAACCGAACCGTAAAACCGAAAAACAGAAAAAACCGAAACCGCCAAAAACCGAGCGGTTTTGGTTTTTGTTTAGTAAAAGACCAATATTTTCGTGTGTTGAATTTCATTTATATCAAAAAACGACCCAAACCGAACCGCGCACACCCCTAACTATAAAACTGAGGCTTTGGATAAGTATTCGATAATGTTTTTATAATTATGTTAGAAGTCTTTATTATATTTTCATATATATATATATATATATATATATATATATATATATACACACACACACTAAAGACAACAAAATGGGGGAGCTCACGATCCGAAAATCAGACTGGACAAACGAAACCGGATCGGACCGAAATCGACTTTGTCCAAAACACTGGACCGAAGACCCGACTGAAATGGTCTGATCCGGTTCGGTCTTCGGTCGTGTCCGGTCCAACAAGGCATAATTGCCGATATTTTCTTAAAACTGAATCGGACCGGACCAGACCGGCACCATGACCGAAAATAAGGAAAATGATGGACCGATGACCGGACCGAAATTCGGTCCGGTTCGGGCCAGTTTCTCGGTCTGGTTCGGTCCGTAGTCCGTTTTACTCACCCCTATAACAAAATGTTGTCCCAATTTTTTAATCAAAAAAACCATTTTTAGCCCACCCATTAGCCTATTTAGCCAACTAGCCCAAAACAAGCCCAAAAAACTCCGGCCAAAAAAACCCGACCCATTTAAATTTACAAAATAGCCCTTGAACTATGTATCAAATTACGAAAACTACCCTCACTTTTATGCTATTTGCGAAAGCGCGGGTCTTCAATACTTGTTAGGATTATATTTATCTTTTTATTAGATTAGTTTACTATATTTTAGTTATTATTTTTTAGAGTGTAGTATGATTAGTATTTGTCTATTATAAATAGATTTCATTATTTAGGTTTTGAGAATGTTTTGTTCTGAAATAAATTAATATAATGTGTCTGAGAGAGTTTCTCAATTCTTTGTGTTTTATCTGTGTGATATTACTCTGTTGTGTGATAATTCATAAATTAACCTCGTTTGATAATACGAGTATTCAAATTATCTATAATTTGTAAGATTGTTCCACACCATAAACTCATATTTTAGATTTATACCTTAGTTATTCCCTCCGTCCTAAAATTATTGTCATCCGGCAAAAAATACACAGTTTAAGAAAAATGCATTTATTACTGTTTTTTCTTTTTTACTTTTTAGCAAAATGATAGTTTTACCTTTAGTTAATTAATTAAACTCTTCTTTAAAGTTTGTAATAATAATTTCAAATAAGGGTAATATAGTAAACTTGATCAAACTTTCTTATATATTTTTAATAGTAAACAATTAAATTGGAACATCCTAAAAATAAAACATGGACTATTAATTTAGGACGGACGGAGTATTAATTTTTACTGTTAAGGTACATGTTATTGAACAAACTGCAAGTTCTTATTATCATCAAATATGTAAATAGATGATGTCAAGCTATCTTTATTATAATAACTTATTATTTATGTAGTGGTGCAAAGCAAACGGGCATCAAGCTGCGATGTTGACCCTTTTTAAATTACAAAGTTAATCCTTTAAAAACCACATACGTAAATGCGTTGATGCCATGGAAAAAGATGCTCTATATATGATGCGTGATTTCCTGTAAAAGAAACTACCTCGGGTTTTGCATTTATAAAACCCTAACTACCTCGATTATTCCTACGCACTAAAGAGCAGTGTACCCTATCATGTATAGTGTAGTGATTGGTAAGTACGGGTGTCGACCCAAAAAACGGTTTGTGTCCCTAATCGTTTAATCGGAATTATTTTCTACCTAAGAAAGCAGTAAAGAAAGCATTTGAGTTTTTGAGATTATTTTAGGATTATTGGGTGGTAAGCCTTACTGTCGAAAAGAGAATTGGTATAGCGGCAAACAACTAGAAAGGATGAACACATTTAATTATTATGATCTTGTGTGCAATGTCTAATCGCAACCTTCGAGGGGGTCTAAAATCATTAGGTTCAATTTTGCTATTGTAACCCAACCTACGTTTAATGAGTGGAATGGACTCACAAGGAAAATTAACATATTCTCGGTTCACAGTGATTAATGGTTTTCTCAAAGTGATGTGTCAGAACTATCTAAAGTGTAAGCCAACAACTAACAGGATTGGTCATTTCGCAGTTAATTGTGCGCTAGGACTTTGGGATCATATAGTCCCTAACGCGTGCTCAACCTCAGATTAAAGCTTAAAGCTATACAGGTAACCAATTAAAATTGCAAGAAAGACAGAAAGATCATGAAATAATAATTGAAAGATAATTAAATAAATTAAATGCCACGAACAATAAATAAAGCATAATAAATAATCATAACATCAACAATTATATTGCTAGATCCAATAAGTTAAAATAACATAATTAAATTGACCACAAAAAGTTAAAGTATAATTACGAATCGTGTTATGCTAATGCTCGCGGTCCTCTAGTCGAATGCCATGACAAACCTCGAAAGGTTTGCCCTACACCTTACTGCGTGAACCTTTACACCTTACTGCGTGAACCTTTCTTCCCTTTTCTCTTTGTCGGCTATTCACCACCAGATTGGGAATGTTATGATCTCAAGGGTTTACTACGTGGAAGGACTTGGACATAACTTATTCTCCGTTGGGCAATTCTGTGATTCGAACCTTGAAGTTGCTTTTCGTCAACACACCTGCTTCATTCGTAATCTAGAAGGTGTTGATCTATTGACTGGATCTCGAGGCAACAATCTGTTTACTCTGTCTCTTGGAGATATGATGGCGTCTTCTCCTATATGTCTCTTGTCAAAAGCCTCAAAGACTAAGTCTTGGTTATGGCACCGACGTCTATCTCATCTGAACTTTGGTGCAATCAACCATTTAGCTAGACACGGTCTTGTTCGAGGTCTCCCTAAGCTAAAATTTGAAAAGGACCATTTGTGTTCTGCGTGTGCAATGGGCAAAAGCAAGAAGAAACCCCACAAACCTAAATTCGAAGACACCAACCAAGAAAAATTCTATCTATTGCACATGGATCTTTGTGGACCAATGTGTGTCGCAAGTGTTAATGGAAAGAAGTACATCCTCGTCATTGTCGATGATTACTCTCGATTTACATGGGTAAAGTGCTTAAGGTCAAAAGATGAAGCTCCAGATTTCATAATCAAGTTTCTCAAGATGATCCAATTGCGGCTTAAAGCACTTGTCCGACGAATCAGAACAAATAATGGAACTGAATTTGTTAATCAAAATTTGCGTGAATATTATGAGAAGGTTGGAATCTCTCATGAAACATTTGTTGCTCGCTCTCCACAACAAAATGGTGTCGTTGAAAGACGTAATCGTACGCTAATTGAAGCTACCCGCACAATGTTAATTTATGCAAAAGCTCTGTTATTCTTGTGGGCAAAAGCAGTTGCTACCGCATGTTACACCCAAAATCGTTCTGTCATACGTCTTTGTCACGAAAAAAAACCATATGAGCTTTTACATGACAAACTTCCCGACTTATCTTTTCTCTATGTATTTGGTGCACTTTATTATCCAATAAACGATAGCGAGAAGTTGGGCAAATTACAACCGAAAGCTGATATTGGTACTTTCATTGGCTATGCACCCACAAAGAAAGCATTTCAAATTTACAACCGACGTACCAGATGAATCATCGAAACAATTCATGTAGATTTTGATAAGCTAACAGCTATGGCTTCTGAACACAACAGTTTAGAACTCGCACTTCATGAAATGACTCCTGCAACAATCAGTTCAGGACTCGTGTCAAACCCTCCTCCTTCAACACCGTTTGTACCACCTTTAAGAACTAATTGGGATCTTTTGTTTCAACCATTGTTTGATGAATTACTTAACCCTCCATCAAGTGTTGATCGCCTTGCTGAAGTAGTAGCTCCAAAACCCGCTACATTAACCAGTTCACCTTCCTCAACAACTGTTGACTAAGATGCACCATCACCTAGTAACTCACATAAACACTTGAAACTCAATCTCCTGTCATTCCTAACTAGCAATGTTGAATAAGAGAATCACACTTTAGATGTTGCACAGCATGAATAACGATCCATTAATTTGGCATTCATTCCAGCGAAAATGACTATGAGTCATCTCTCTTTGATGTTATTCCCACCATTGTGCACACTGCTGCTCCTAACTCAGGAATACGTTACCAAAAAATGGACACCCCCAAAAGAAATGGATCATCCATTAGACAACATCATCGATAGAACTCGAAAGACCTGTTTCACAAGACACCAACTCCAATAACAAGCCTTTATATTGTTTACTACGATGCCTTTCCTCACATCAGTTGACCAAATAACTATAAAGACACATAACTCCAAGCATGATTGTGATGAAGCAATGCAAGAGTACAAATGAATTTAAATGTCTTGAAGTCTGGGAACTCGTTCCTCGACCTATAAAAGTGTATGGATATTACTATTACAATGGATCGACAAGTGAATGAAAAAAAAAAAAAAAAACTTGATAATTAGGAGGAATTCTAAAAACAAGGCTCGTTGGTGTCCTTATGGATACCGACAAGAAGAGGAATAGATTTGAGGAATCCTTTGCTCCAGTGCTTAGACTTTATTCTATTCACAAATTTTCCTCGCAAATGCTGGCTCACAAGAAATTGATCGACATACCAAAAGGATGTTAAGACTACATTCTTGAACGACATTCTGCGCAGAAAGAAGTTTAAATCAGCCAACTGGATGAGTTTTGTGATAAAGACAAATCCGAATCATGTGTATAAGCTTAAGAAGGCACTCTATTGGTTTTTTTGAAAACAAGCTTCCTCGCTTGCGGTGTACGATCATTTTTCGAAGTATTTTCTAGCACCTCAAGTATTCCTAAATGGAACCGTGGATCCCACATTGGTACATCAGAAGACAAGGCAAAGTTATTCTCACTGGTACAAATTTCAATTAACAATGATGATAAAATCTTTTGTCGTCCACTTACACCTGAACTATTTTTCAATTTTCAAAATAAATGTGTTTTTAGTAATACAGTTTAAGATTTCGATGATGGGCAAAATATCCATATTTTTCTATGACTACAGATTTCACCAAGTCCTAAGGCATAATGTTTAAAGCCAATCCTAAATTATGCTTTTTAAATCTTTAAAAAATATGGTATGGAGTCTTAGTTGACCCCGTATATACTCCCATGGTGGAGAATAAAAACTGGATGATAGATACATAATGGGGGGGGGGGGGGGGGGGGGGGGAAAAGTCCGTTGACCCACAACACTATCGAGGAATGGTTGGACAAACCTTTATTATCTCACATCCATTATACCAGACCTAACGTTTGTTGTATGCATGTGGTGCCCGTACAGCAAAGCCGACCGAAAACATTTACATGCTGTAAAAAGAAACTTTAAATACCTAGTAGTAACCGTTAATAGGGGACTTCTATATCTAAAGGATTCTTCAATTGCTCTAACAGCTAATGCAGACAATTGAGCATGCGGGTTGCCAAGATATCTAACGAAGTATATCTGAAAGTATGCCATTATTGGGAGACAGGCTTGTTTAGATGGTCATCAAAAAAGCAGAAAAGTCTGCTGTAGAAATCTATAGCCGAAGCTGAATATAGACCTTGTCTGCTTAAGTCTCAAGTCCTTAGGATGAAATCATCAGCTTACCGACTATGGCAATGGTTGGGATGGCAAACACCCAAAACCGATGGGGAAAACCAAACCCAACCGTTTGGTCAGGTTCGGGGACGGTTGCTGGTTTGGAATACGGGATCGGGTAGAAATATCTTTTTTTCTTGTCGGTACGTTGATCGTACGGGGTTCTGGTAAACACCCGCCCCGTTTACCCTTACCCGTGTACCCGAATCCGTACCCGCTTTTATTGCCATATTTATATAAGGCCAATTTGGGCTCCTAGTCTTGTACAAAATATTTGACATACTCGAATTAAAAGTTATCTTTATCAACCATTTCTTGGTAATTACAACAATTAGTCACGCTTTGACTCTTAAGTTCTTGTATCAAATTCTTCATCGTTCTGAGTATAAGATCTCAAGTTCTTCTTTTATCTATTTTATTTTATCTTTAATGCATTAATTGTTTGTTTATTTAATCATTTAATTATCCATTGAACTTGTATACATAATTATTTAACCTTGAAATCATTACAATAGTCATAAGTGCAAGTGTTTATTGATCATTTTGATCATTTTCCGCACTTCATACTTAGGCATATTTTTTACACTGTCCATAAACGAAATCATATTTTTCTTACATTGTTCATGTCCAACGAATATTCAATTGCGGATAACCGAAACCCGCGGGTAAACCCGAAAAACCGATGGATAATACTAACCGGGTATCCATCGGGTATTGGGCGTATGACAGTTTGGAAAATTATAAACGGGTAGCGGGTAAGGGTTCACTAAAACCTACCCAAAAACCCTACCCGTAGCCAGTCCCTAGGCCTAGGATTCAAAAATTCAAATGTACTATGTTTAACAAAAGCCGCTAACGTCTTATGCTGCAACAATGTTCAACATTCTCGATCAAAACATATTGACATCAGATTCCACTTCATAAAAGAGCAAGTTAAGAACGGTGTAGTAGAGCTTTACTTTGTCAATATAGAGTATCAGTTGGCTGACATCTTCACTTAATCCCTTGGCAGAGAAAGAATTGAATTTCTTATCAACAAGCTGGGAATGCGAAGTTTTACGCCGGAGACCCTGAAACAAATGGCAGATGAAGCTGATGAATAATGGTGGTACCTATTCAAATATCTTGTATATAATATGTATATATATTAAAAACCCTAAAAACCAAATAGATTTTTCATTTTCAGAAAACCTTTATAAAAACTAAATATAAAAATATAAAATCTTTAAAACCAAAGAAAAAATTAAATAAATGAGAAAAATATAAAAAGAGAAAATAATGGCATGTATTCTGAAAATCGATAACATTTACGGTCTTAGAAATGTCATTTAATAATGATACAAGGCTGTAAATGAAGTTCGAGCAGAAGATCCAAAAGTTTTCAAAACATGCCATAAAAAATGGCTTGCTATTATTCCAGATAGCAACCCGGTCATCATCTTAAAGGCAAGTATTTCAAAAAGAAAACTTGACCTCATAACAGGAATTTATTCTCAGGCATGGTCTACTTTATGAGCATGCAAAGGCTTGTGTTTACTTTGCAACACAACTCGTGCTTCCTATATACAATAAGTGTACGTGTCAGTGCATTTATTTGTCACAATAAGAGTAATCTTATTTTTATTGGTAAAAAGTTGTCTTCATAATGAATCAGTGTTTTCAGTAATCATAAAAAGATTTTCAAAGACAATTCAACCACTCAAATAATGACAACTGCTCTTTAAATAGAAAACGAGTCATTATTTGAGGGGGGGGGGAATGTGTCATCAAATAATCTTTTAAAACGGTCTTTCAAAATAAGTCACAGAATAAACAGATAAAGGTTTGGATAATGACGGATAATATTTTTAAGGAGAGTTAATTTATATTAACTACAAGAGCTTTAGATGTCATTTGTTTAAAACTCTATGGACTTATTTGCAATTTAAGACTTAGTGAATTCAGGCTTTAAACTACATACGACTAATATTGACAACACGTCATAGTTAGATTTAAGTTTATTAATTCTGCGAACACGATCTCAAGCATGTGTGCATATAAGATTTTTTTGATTCTGAGGTATCGAAAACATCAAGGGGAAGGAGTAAATACACTAAAAGGTACAACAACTACACGTGCGGAAAAGACAAATGTCCATAACCTCAGAGAAAATTATTGTTTAGACTTGTTTACTTTCGGTGCACTATTTCAACTACGATGGGGAAGAGATATCTTGTGATTCAAGAGGCATCATTTAAGATATCTAGGATGATGTTGATGTTATAAGATTTATTCTATGTGTAGGAGATTGGTACTGATTGAATTAATGCTTCCTTTAACAGTTAATCACAAATCTTAATTTAAAATTGATTAAAATTAGTTTGACAAAGAGGTACACATAGAATTTGATAAGTAAGATGATTCCCTTAAGATTAGTTCATATTTCTGCATAAAGAAATTAGTACATTTGGGACTTAGTTTGGACTTAGGAGTTATCATTTCGACTACTTAGAGGAATAATAGTGACATCCGAGACTTATTGACTTTTGGTGTTTTCAGATTTATATCATCGCTATCGTGAAAGGAGAAATTCGGACATCCGGGACTTAATTGACTTTTGGTGTTACGGTTTTGAATTAATTGTGTACTTTTTATAGTTAGGGCATTTTTACATCAAGACCGCGTTGATCGGCTTTGCAAGAAAGTTATGAATCTACACAAGAAAGGATTGTTGATTTTGGGGTGAATGCTAAGAAACTTTTCTTAAGAGAGACACGGAAAGACCAACGCTTGCAACAAAGAACCATATGATTCTATCATATGATGTTCTCATCATACAGGTTAAACCACCGTACATAATAATCTTGTGAATATATAAAAATTATTAATCTGCTAGGTTACAGATTACTAACTATGAAAATTTATGAAACTTATATCTCTAACTAGTGCCATAGGGTTCCTTTTATACACCAAGGAAACCCTAATGAGCTTACAAAACGCGTTAAGTGATCATGCATATCTATTTCTAATATATCTCATACATATCACTTAAGCAGTACTAACTATATATAACTAACAGTACTAAATATACAACTAGCAGTACTAACTATAACTAGCAGTACTAACAATGTACTGGCAGTACTAAGTGTAGAAGCTCTAAATCCTACGAAATTTTAAAATTTCTAGTGTACGCTTTCCCATATATGTGCTAAACTCTTTCGATTAATCGATGCACATATAAAGGAGGAGCAAATGGTTACGTGATTGGCAGAAATATGGAAGTACCAAAGACCGACCATTTATATTACTGTATTGGAGTTATAAGGTGGTTAAGTTTAGGTATTCATTCCCATGATCCAGCCAGAACCGGAGGGATCTACCCAGGGATATTCCACTAGATAGTGTAGTAGTCCTTAGGTATGAAAAAGGACTAAAAGTGAGAATAAGGGAAAAGTGCCGACTGAGATGGAGCTAGTACTGGAACAAACCCAACAAGGTACTAGTTATGAAGTCTCGGTAAGCGCTGAAGGGGTTGAAGAATTAAAAAGAAAAGTTAAGATAAAGGGTGAAAGAAAAGAAGCCCTCCTTACACTTAGGCAGAAACCGAGTCAATACATTTGCTGTCAAGAATCACAAAGATGATTGCTGACATTGAAGACTGACATCATGGACCCAGTGATGCAATGCACAACCCTCCCTAGCCACTCAGAATCTCTCAAAAGATTTATGTTTCATTTCTCACGGAGATTACACGCATTTCTATCAACTTTCTCACTCTGAGTTAGTTGGTATTGAAAAGGTGGCAGTCTGCTCCAGCCTTCGATCACTAAAATCAAAGTGCACTATTGAGTCTAGAGCCAAAAAAGATCATCTATAAATCTCATTTGGACACTTGACAAAAATTATGCTTGCTATCTCACACAATGTGAATAACGAAAAATATATAAAGAGTACTACGTATTATCCTTGTGATTTTGCCAGAACATCAGAGTGATACTCAAGTAATCACAGTGAAGATGGAAATCCTGCTTGAGCCAACATCAAACAAGCTCATGGTAGGTGACTTGTGCGATTCTATATGAATCAAACTTGTGACAACTGGAAAGAAACGATGGTGCGATTCTTAATGAATCAAACTTGTTCTAGTATATGAATTGACGATTGATGATGAACTTTTGAAATGATTAACACTCTCGATGTGTTACAAAACCACTTTAGCAAGTGACACGTCGATTGATTTTCAAATCAATTTTTATTTCAATCGGTGAGATAGTAACTAGCTGGTTCACTCTTATCGTGTTGTTTGCTTTGAGACGTTTCGATAAAGAGAACATGCTGAGTACGATGAATCTAATACATATGTGTTAGAAAGATTCAATACTACAGCTGGAAATCCTGTCAATGAGATTCTTTTTAAATTGAATCTACCTGATCACAGGTCGATCCTCACGGATACGAAGGTTACTCCAACCAAACACGGGCGAATGAAAAAACCATATTCGTCCCCCAGATTTATTGCTAACTGTTTCATTGCAGATTCACATAAAGATGGTCATAGAGGTATCTGGTTCCAGCTGACTCACAGATTCATAGCCACATGCTCATACCCGACCGACAAACATAAAGACATCATGAAAGCTAAAGTACATGTTTCAAGACTTCCGCTACTCTGATACCGTACTTCTTTCTTGAAGTGACAAAGTATTAAAGTCAAAGAATTTCAAAGAAGTTTTCGTTACTCTTATACCGAACGTCTTTCTCGAAGTGACGAAGTGTTATAGTTAAAGAATTTCAAGAAAGATGTCTTATTCAAGCTTTCAAGACCAAGAAACAACAACAGTATGAGCATGTCGGTCCAAAAGTCACAAGCTCACAAGATGGCAAAGTTTACAAGATGGCGAAAAAAGATTATGCTTGGTTGATGATCTCAAGAAGTTCAAGATCACATTCATGATATGCCAAAGATACAAGTCAATGCCTAAAGTCAAGTATCACTACATCAATTCACAAGTTAATGATTGAAGTTAAAGACTACGACCTCAAGACTAAAGTTAAAGCACAGTATGCTAGGTTTAAGTCTTTGTAAATTGGAGTGACCTCCCTTAAGAGGAGATTGTTAGAAACACGAAAAGTATCGGTCACTTCCAACAATAGTTAGTCAAAGCCCGTAGTTAGTCAAATGTAATATTAGTAATCTAATTGGGCCAAAAGGCCCTTGGAAAGCCCACAAGCTCTCCATGACCGGCCAATAGGGTAGTATAAATACCCTCTCCATACCTTGGAGAGGGTGATTGGTTCTTCATTTGTTTTACACATTTATGCATTTCCATTTTCATGTTTACTTTCTCTCTCTAAGTGTTCATCCAACCACTCTCTCTCTAAAACCACCTCTCTTTTCTTACCCTTGTATGTTATTAGATATCATTCATTTAGCAAAGAAAAATACTCAGTGATAGAAAAAATCCAACTTTCTGGATCGGTGCCTGTGAATTTAGGGACATCCAACCGCATTGAACGTGGCAGCATCGACCCTGCGTCACCACCTCCCCCCCTGACGAGTTTGGATCAAATTCTTCGTAGCTTGTAACTCTAACTGTAACGCCACAAGCTGAGCTTGAAGGGCGTCGGCCTGTTGTTGATTAGTCGTTGCCTGCTCCTTGAGCAACAATCGAATTTCGCCTGCGTCCATGAGAATGAATGCACCAGTTGATACGACCTTTACGGATTGTATCGTGATCAGTGACGGAGCTAGGATTTTTTATTTGGGTAGGCCGAAACAAATACGAAAGTTTTGATTTTCAAATACATTTTTACAGTAAGTATTGATGATGAAAAGGTTTCCAATTAGATCATTGAAAGTATAATATAAACCAAAACTCGTTTCAATATCTTATTCAATACTACGTATTTTACAAGATCATAACCCATTAATAAGAAGTGTAAACTTAAATACTCATGAGAAGTAAAATATGACATATAAATAATACAACAAACTAACAATCTTAGCCATTAGCGATTAAAACTTCAGTGATTTGTAAATTGTAGCCCTTCACATCCAAATATCTTAACTGTTGTTCATTTGGCTGAGCTAGTTTATTTATCTTCGGGTGGGCCTAATACTACTAAATGGATTTAACACATTACATTATAGGAAAGTCACTAGTATCTAGTAAATGTTTTGGATGGGCCATGGCCAACCCTAAGCTTCACTTGGCTCCGTCCCTGATCGTGATAGGGTACCACTTTTAACAAGTGCTAGCTCCGTAAGAAGAGAGAAGAGAAGATTAGAGATTTATTGGTTCATTAATGAAAACCTTCGGTATATATAGCCGAATAACCCTATCTTATAACCCAAGATAAACACGAAGACTTTTCTAGATAAACACGGAGTTATTGACTTTCCTAAACAATGACACTTAAATAAGGATACATTTTATAATCTTAAACAATGACACTTAAATAAGGATATATTTTATATGACAATTTTTATGCCATACAGGCTTAGACGTGACCCTCTTGGGTCGCGGTTCGGCCATAGGCTCACGGTTCGGCCATAGGCTCACGCCCAGACGTATCAAGCAGCCTCTTTACCTTCGAATAAAAGTAAAGTTGTTTACATTTTACTTCCCTCATACCTCATAAAAGACAAAATTGAGTAACGTTACCTTACCTATAACCTTACTGAATTACTAACTGCAATAAATACATATGAAAAAAGATAAGTGTAATAAGTGCAACACTTTTTCTAAATATGTTGTAATAAGTGCATATGATTTATTACCCGTGTAAGCTCACTCTCTATTGCGACTAAACAAACAACTTGGCTTTGTAACTCTCTCTTTCGTCTATTCCCATCAACTTAGCTTTACACACACATAATATTCATGGTTGAGTTACTCTCCAAAGTTTTTTGCTGCTTTGTACCAAGTCGGGTTTTCGAAGAAGACAATATGAAGAAGAAAGCGAAAGAGAAACAAGTAGTTTCATCGTCTCAATCCAAGTTGCATGTAGCTCCGATCCCAATGTCTATCTTTCCTTTAGGCTCATTTGTCTCGCGCTTGTGATCATTTATAGATCTGATCTCCAGAAATGTCTCGAATAATCATGAGGCTACATATAATGTTATGTAAATGTGCATTTGTGCCTTATGTCAAAGTTTCTGTAATAAATTCATGAGTAAATTGCATAAATCGTCCCTAAGGTTTTCTCAAATTGCATGTTTCGTCCCAAACGTTATGAAAATACAAGGATCGTCCATATGGGAAAACCTTTGGTGCAAGTATCATCCCTGCAGGGATGATACTTGCACCAAAGGTTTCCCCACAAGGACGATACTTGCACCAAAGGTTTTCCGACAGGGACGATTCTTGCACTTTCGTAACGTTTGGGACGAAACATGCAATTTGGTCAAACTTTAAGGACGATTTATGCAATTTACTCAAAATTCATATAACAATATGTGAGATTGGTATGTATTCATGCTTGATTAAGGTGGTGTTTGTTTTTTCAGAAATGCCTCTTAACAACATTTTAATCTGATTTATTCAGATGCGATCAGACATTTGAGTCATTAAGACTGTTTGTTTTTTCCAAGTCATTCATAGGCACTAAGAGGCAAGCAGTGTTAAGAGCGTTTGTTTTTTTCTGATCATTAAGAGGAAGTAAGAGGCATAAACCTCTTACTGAAGTAGATGTGAAGAGGTGTCTTAACACATCTTAATGTCTTTTTTTTCTTACTTTTTTATTTTTATTTTTTATACTTTGTTATGATTTTTTTTATTTTGGTTTTTTTTTCATTTCTTGATTTTTTTTTCTTGTTTCACTTTTGTCTTTTGTATTAAAATTATTAAATAGAATCATTGCATATGTTTTTTTTAGATAAAAAATGTATAAGATGATATATGTCAACTCATATTTTGTTCAAATTGAAGGGTATGATTTCGGACTCATACATCTCAATTTTAACGCGACTTATTTAGTTAATCGTTTTAAAAAGTTCAATTCAAATTTAATTTGATTATATTATAAAATTTGTTTTTTATTTAATGAAGTTTATTTCTTGTGCAAATGCAATCGTTTTATATTTAAGTTATAAAAACTATAGTTTAACACATCTAGACATATTTACTAAAACAAACAGTTTTATTTCATTCAGATTCAGATTTCTCAACCACCTATTCAAATTAAGATGGAAATTAGATTCAGATTTTACTACCGAATATTCATATTCAGGTGTGCGTAGGGCTGTAAACGAACCAGACGAACACGAACGGAGTCTTGTTCATGTTAGTTCATTTAACTAAACGAACGTAAAATAGTGTTTACGTTCGTCCATTTAATAAATAAACGAACATGAACGAACTTTTTACCGAACGGTTCATGAAATTTTCACTGAACGTTCAGTTCGTTTACAACTCTAAGTATGCGAATCAAATTCAAATTCAAATTCAGAACCTCTTAATAAACAAACAGCAACTAACTTATCTCAAAATTTTCAAACATGAATTTCATATATTGTTGACTATCATTATTTTATAGTGATGCTAGTTTAAAACGATTTAATTGCCTTCGATGACATATGCGTAATGCTCATTATAACTATAAACAATTATAAGGAAAACGGTTTGCTAAACGAAGCCCCGACCTGACTCGTGACCCAACCCACAACCCGGCCCATAACCGGCCTATTTTTCGGCCCAAAATCGAGCCCATTTCCGGCCTAGCCCATTTAGCATACATTTTACGAAATATCCCCACACTATGACGCAAATGACAAAAACTACCTTCATTTAAAAAATTACAAAATTCCCCCTCTCCCACTAACGGCTGTTAAGTAACGATCGTTATTTATTTTTTTAATAACTTACGAAAATAGTCCTTGGGGTCGGTCGTTACTTAGCGAACGTTAATTAACGATCGTCCTCACTTTAAAAAAATTACGAAATTCCCCCTCTCCCACTAACGGCTGTTAAGTAACGACCGTTAATTTTTTTTTAACAACTTACGAAAATAGTCCTTGGGGTCGGTCGTTACTTAACGAACATTAAGTAACGACCGTCCTCACTTAAAAAAAATTAAAAAATTCCTCTCCCCCCACTAACGACTGTTAAGTAACGACCGTTAGTTTTTTTTCTAGCAATTTACTTTTTTTAACAACTTAAAATTACAAAATTCCTCCTCCCCCCACTAACGGCTATCAAGTAACCACCGTTAGTTTTTTTTTAAATTTTACGAAAATAGTCCGTCGGGTCGGTCGTTACTTACCGAACGTTAAGTAACGACCGTTTATCCTTTGCGCCCCGCGACGAAGTGCGGGTAATCCAACTCGTTTTCTAAATTTAGAAAAAGACATTAAAGTGAACCAACTTTAACATATCACAAGTTAAACAGACGAAGAGGTCAACTTAATAACCAAATTTAACATATCACAAGTTAAATAGACTAAATTTAGTGGGGAGAAAATTAATATTTTTTGGCCATGAAGGTTAACCTGCGCTGACTTCGTGCCATCTAAAAGGGTAGTCGCTTTAAGATTAGTCGTTTCGTAATATCAAGTCAGAAATCCACGTAACCAAAAAAAAAGTTAAATACACAAGGAAGTCAATTTAATTTTATAACAGATATTAGGTGATAGCATAGGCGTATAAGAAACGTTTTTATTGGTATATTTTGGCGAATTCTTTTTACAGATGGTGTTTTAGGTGTTGCCCTGACCGTCCCAAAATTATTGTCTACAGACAGAAAATACACAGATTAAGAAAAATATCATCATTGCAGTTTTTTTCTTACATTTAGCAGAATAACAGTTTTACCCATAACTAATTAATTTTGAGAGTGGACAATTATTCTTTATCTATTTTTAGAAGTGGACAATTATATTGGGACAATCTGAAATGGAATAGTTGACACTAATTTTAAGACAGATGTAATATATTTTTTGGCTTGGTGTTTTTGTATGTATTTTAGGTTTTCTATTATTTTTTTAGCTTTTTGCTAGTTTTATCAATGAAAATTTAGTCGTTAAAAAAAATTGTTCGCATGAGTCACTGTATTATTTTTAAGGTTTTGCTAACAATAGCTCTTAGAGTTGTCATTAACAACAAACTTTTCACCTTTTATTCAAAAAATAATGCATTGTCCAAACGAAATCATCATGAATTAGTAATTAGCTCCTATTATATATCTCAAACACATTTAGAATTCATTTCATTAATTGGTTCTCTAAGCGAAAAAAGTGACAAGTGTTTTTAATCATGTCTTAATGTTAGTATTATTATCAAACATGAAAAGTGGAGTTTGTTGTTAATTAATGACGTAGCCTCCCCTCCGGCTCAAAGGCCTCCCCTTCGAGCTCGAAAGGGATCTACTCCCAATTACATCTAGAAACCTTTGAATAGTTTCTAGTGGCGTAAAATCATCTTCGCGATGATTACCAGTATGGAAATCCGCCACGCGAATACCCACACTCTTCGCGATAAGGTCTTTGATAAAACTAGGGCAGAGGTTAGACTTGGTCAAGTCAAAACCCACGCTCTCCCTCTCTACCAAAGCTTTACCGCCAAGGTAGAGATCGTAGTAAACTACCCCTAGAATCCACCTTAAAACATGAGACACCCCCACGATCATCGGTTTATGTGCAGAGCCTTGTTCCAGCCTATTTTATCACCTATAAATAGATGGCAAGGTCCTCAGGTAGAGATGGAATGGGTCGGGGAATGATATGTAAGAAATCACATATTCTTTTTATACCAAGAATGACCCTAAAATGAACAAATGGTGCAAATTATGCTTGTATATTGCTTGTTTTATGATTTGTGATGTGTAGGTACGGATATTGCAAAAATTATAAGAAAACGGTTAAAACCGGACAAACACGGACACGGGAACGGAAAGAGTGCACAAGAACCGGGATTTACTAGCAAAGGTCAACAAAGTCAACCTTGGTCAACCATTGGTCAACCCACAAAAAGACAAAACCTTAAAAATGCCAAAAACAGCCCTAAAAGTTAAATCAAATTTCATAAATGATCCTTAAAACACTAACACCGTTAGTCCTTTTA